>CANYBF012142606.1:0-16223 GCA_948192965.1 Dalechampia spathulata
TAGTGTTGTACTTCATGTATAGCTTTTGGTGGTTTCTGTACACACTCACTGATTGTATAACGGATTTTATATTTATGAAATACAGTATGGTTTGCATGTTATTGAGTGTATGTTAAAGTGGATCCCAGGTTAATGTATGCTTATCACGTTATTTCCGCAGCACAACCACCATTAGGCTTAGAGTGTGTCCCCATACGACGTCTTCACGATGTATCCCTAACGTCGCAGGCACTGGTCTCCTCTTGAGGGTCACTGCTTGTGTCGTGGGAGCATGTCTACCTGGGTATGGGCTGGGTGTGACAGTATTTAAAATCTCATGAAAATCATACATTAAGATTATGTGTTATTTAATACAATGTACATATTCTATTATTAATTTTACAAACCAAATAAAATATTTCATCAAATATATACATTTAATGAAATACTTCATTCCAAATAACTCAAACCAAACAAACCCTAAATTTATTTCATTTTAAAATGATTCTTAATATTTTTTAGTATTTTATTTTATTATGAACTTATAATATAATATTAATGATCATCATTTACCAACATTAATCAAAATTAATTGATTACCAGTCATAAAAAATCTTATCAATAACCATTGAACTTTAGTGATTGGTCAATACTAATCAAGGATGATCAACATCAATAAAAAATTTTGGTTAACAATCTACAAAACTATATATATAAATATATCATTCACATATGTAGTTTTTGACTTGTAAATACATATATTTGTGGTATTTACATGTTGAGTATTTATTTATATTTACTTTTAAATGTATCAATATACGTAAATATGTTTACATGTTTAGTATTCATTTATATTTATTTTCAAGTATATAAATATATGTAAACATGTTTATTTACATGTGTTATGAAAAAACATATGTAAATAAAAATATAGATGATAAAATTACACGAAAATTATAATTTTATATTTAGGAAAAAGTTAAAACATTTACATGTAGAAATGTAAATAAAAACATATATATATATACTCATATGAACTTATTTGTTAATAGCTGATAAAATATATTGATAGTTGTTAATTAGTCATGAGAATTTGATCAACAATCACTGAATTATGATGATCGACTAACGATGATCAACAATTATATGCATAAAAAAATCATGAAATAAGATAATTTATTAGTTATCACTTTTTATTATTATATAAAAGCCAAACTCAATCCATCAACTTATTTCATATAAACATTTTCTAATAATTCATTTCAATAATCAAATTCAAGGGTAAACTTCAATAAGAGATCTTAAGCCGACGACGGGGATTATCTTATAGTCACTAAAACCAGTATCAGAAAATAATTGAGCCTATTCTTTCTCATTTCTTTTTTTACCTTTAACCTCAACCATGGCAAGCATATCAAGAAACAATTGTGTTGTCATAGACCGATGATGTTGTTTTTCTTTCCCCATTACTATTTCGACAATGATAAACTTCCCTCCTCTTCCTTTGATTGCTTCTTTACATCGCTTTAGTATCTTCATACATTCCTCATCATTCCAGTCATGCAATACCCACTATTTTCCATGACCCACCAAATAAGATTTGACATGTTTCTTAACAAATATTAAAACATAATACAACGTAGGTAATCATATAATGCAACAAGGATGTGATACAATGTGATGGTGTAATGTAATGTAATGTAATACAATACAATACAATAAAATACAATAAAATATAATATAATATAATATAATCATCATTATATTATAATCTTTGAAAAAAATTATAAATAAAATAAAATATAATGTATGTATTATTTTAAAATATAAAAATTAATTATATTTCAGTGTCTTCAATTCTTCAATTTCAATGTTTCAAATTCTAATTTTTAAGTTCAATATCTAATTTTTCAATCATAATAATTACATGTAGCGATGAAATATAGTGATTGAATACATAAAAAATTATGTATTAAATAAATATGTTAGTTAAAATATATTTGTTGTATCAATATTAATAAATCTATTACATTAGACATTTTTATTATGTTACATTCTTTTATCACATGCTAGCAAACATCACCTATGGGGATATTTGACTTGATAAACATTAGTTTATAAGTATTAAGTATCCATAAGTTAAGTTTATAAACATTCAAAAGTTTTAAAATACTTCAATATTTGATTAAAAAATTTGTAAAACATCAATAAATCAATAAAATCTGATAAAAATTAGTTTATATATTTATTCTTAAAATAAATAAAAAAATAAATCTAATTATTTTATCAAAATAATATTTAATTCATATGAAAAACTTAATTTTATTTTTAACAAACTAATGTTTTATATCTAAATATTTTAATTTCTTTTAAAAATTTGTGATTTAACAGTTGTAAGTCATATTGCTGAAATATGATAGTATATTAATGGACGAAAACGGGATAAGGGAAAATACAAGTCTACTCTCCCTTTTAACTTTTGTTAATATTATTTTTAATCTAATTGTATATAAAAACTAATTTTTATTTAAAAGATTCTATCCAAAATCAAATATAAATACTAATTTTTTCTATCTAAAATAAATCTTAAAAATTAATTAATAATAATACTAATTTATAAAAATTAATATTTATCTAATTTTATATAAAATATTAATATTTTTAAATTTTAAAACTAATTTTTTTTGTCTAATCTCATATAAAAGAAAATAAATTACTAGTTTTAATTTATAAAAATTTATTTTATTTTATTTTAATTATCTAATAGTAATAATTTTAATTTATAATAATTAATTTTATCTAAAAATTTTATTTAAAAAATATAAATAAAAATTATTTTTATTATTTAATAGTTTAATTTGTTAAAATTAATTTTTATTATCTAATTTTACATAAAAAATAATATATAAATGATTAGTTTCAAAAAAATACAATTTTATTAAAAATTTAAATTTATTAAAATTAATTTAATTTGTTTTAATTGTCCAAAAGTGATAATTTTAATTTATAAAAACTAATATTTATGATAAAATTATATAAAAAAATATTTTTTATGATTAGTTTCAAAAGTTTGTGATATTTATTAAAATTATAAAATACCCTACCTTATTAACATATAACTTAATTTTTTCAAATTTATACTATAAAATCAAGTAAAATCAAGTAAAATAAATTGATTGAGCATATCTTTCATATTATTAATTAATATTATGAAAAAGAAAAAGAGCAAGTAAAATAAAAGATTTTACCATTCCTTCTAAGTTTATTAAAACTAATTTTAATTATCTAATAGTAATAATTTTAATTTATAATAACTAATTTTTATCTAATAATTATCTTTAAAATCTAATATAAATATGCATTATTTTTATTATCTAATAGTTTAATCCATTAAAATTAATTTTTATTATCAAATTTTACATAAAAAAACCAACACATAAATTATTAGTTTTAAGAAAATAAAATTTTATTAAAAAATATAAACTTATTGAAAATTATTTCATTTAATTTCAATCATCTAATAATAATAATTTTAGTTTATAACAATTAATTTTTATAATAAAATTATATAAAAAATATTATTTATAATTGTTTCAAAAAAATGAGGTATATATTATACTTTTAAGATATAATTTTAAATAATATGTATAATAATAAAATTGTAAAGAGATGAAAGTTTTATTGTAAAAGTAATATGTATAATAATATAATTTTATGAAAGTTAAAATTATGTCTTATAATATAATTTTAGATGATATGTATAATAATAAAAGTATATATTATGATATAATTTTATTAAGATTAAAATGATTAAAATGATATATTATAGTGAAATTTTTAAAATATATATAATAATAATATTTTTACTATAATTAAAAAATATTAAAAACATTATATAAAATAACATAAATAATGAATCAAATAATTAATATTAACATGTAACACACATGATATAACTCTCTTAAATACTAAAAAGTGTGTGGATATATATATCAGTAATATGACATATACAAACAACTATATAAATTTTTTTTAAAAGAATGAAAGAGAGAAACATATATTTAAATTTACATAATAATAATATATGATTAAACAAATTTATAAATTCTAAGATAATAAATTCCTTTTTCAATTTATATATTTTTAAACATATAAGCTCAATCTATAAATCCTTAAAAGATATATTAAATAAAAAAAATTGAATTTATTTTAAAGTTTATAAACTCCTTTAATCATTTAATAAGATAAGTATCATCTAAATTTATACCAAAATTTTTCATACTTTTTGAAACCTTTCAAATATCTTTTTTCTTTTCATTTGGTTAAAATTAATTCGTATTAGATTACAATTGTCTTCTTCCAACTTACAAACATAAAACCTGAAGGTACAGTGCAATAGTTTTATCATGTCCAACGAAAAATTTACTGGAAATGTTCTAAGAAATTGATATATTACCTTAAGTAACACTGCATCAGCTGGAGGGACAGCCTGAAACATGTCACCTCCGATATATTTCAACTTGTCGCTGTCTTGCATACCAGAAACAACATGTGGAAGATCAAATACGACAGCATAGTCCAGATCTCGAAAAGAATTGGCTATGGACTTCACAACAGTTCTGGTGCCACCACCAACATCAACCAATTACTTCAACCCTTCAAAAACACTCTTACACTCATTAATCAGCACGCCTGTGACAAGTCTTGCATCACTAGCCATAGCTTCATTGACTAAACTATTGAACCTTGGATCAAGACTAGCATAATCCCACAGTGACATTCCATGAGCTGTAAAAAATGGACTAGGATCATCGTTCTGAAACCATTTGCTTATATTATGGCATGGTTTTATGATAATAGGATCAAGGATTGTTTGCATCAATGGTTGAACACTTAAAGGGTTGTCGGTAAGGAGTAATTCAGATGCACTTGTGAGAATAAACCCTTCTTCTTCAGGATCTATACCATCTTAATGATTTTTTGTGATTTTTACTACAGCAAATAAGCCAGAATGGACTAAAATTCGCATCAGGCGAGGGATGCAATGAGCTTTAGCTGGATTGATTTGTAAGGCGGCAATGAGATGGGAGAGGGTGATGGGGTTGCCATGGTGCTTGATGGCATCAGGAATGCCAAGTTGAACTGCACATTTCAGGGAATATGAGTTTTATGAAGCTGAAGATGTGATTCCAAACATGAGCTTGGGCTGCAAGTAATTCAGCATTTTGATAACCCAAATTAACCATCTTTTGTTGTTTCAACTTTGGCTGTGTATGTTTTTCTGTTATGACTGTGAATCCAAATCTTACCACACTATTTATAGAGCTGCACGGCGGAAGACAGTTCCAATTTAAAACATGGAGTAAATTAAAAAAAAAGAAACTCAAATTTCAATAATGTTATTAATGCAACCAAGATGCCTTAAAATCCAAGTGTAACAACAATTATTTATTTGATACAGTTGAAATAAAAATTAATATTTGATTTGTACAAAATTCATATATGCAAAATTAATAAATGTTAAATCAAAATATTAATAAATATGCAAAATTTTAAATTAATGATTCAATTTTTATTTATAAAATTTATCATTCAATTTCTTTAAAATTTCAATATAATGAAAATTTTGATAGATATATGTATTTATTACTATAAATATATTTTTTTGATATATATGATATGTTATATACAATGTATAATATATTGTAGATATGATGGACGTATACATTAGCATATACAAGAAGAAGAAGAAGATGATGATAGTGTTCACATGATTTTTTGTGAATCTATGTAAATTGTGAGCATGTCAAAGAATTAAAGTATTATCAAACTATTGCGTCTTCCGACTTCTAATCAAGTGTGGATTTTTTACTTGTTATAAGGAATTAAGCTTGGTAATTAAAGAAAATGCATTGAAATAACATAACGTATTTGTGAAAATATAAAGAGACAATGAAAAGAAAACTAAAGACCATATAAAGGAAATGCTAGAATAATTCCACTTAGAGTGATGTTTGATCATCGTTGGTTGTTGGCCTTAGGTCATTGCTTTCACTTGCTATTTATATTATCTTCATTTCCTACTTCCCCGAGTTGATAACTACCATGTTCAAAAGCTTTCCTCAATAGTAGTTCCATCGTTTCCTGAACTAGCATATCTCTTCATTCTTGCTTATGGATTTTTCTTTATTGGGTATTATATTAATAATAACCTAACACACTTAATTAATTAATAATAAATTAATATTAATTAATTTAATTAACTTTGAATCATAAAAATAATTTTTTTAGTGTAAACAAATGCCCTTGTGAGATGATTTATATTTATATAAACCAATCTCATAAATATTAAAAAAATGGTGATTTTAGTCACTCCATTAGAGAAGCAAAATACTTAACTTCAAGAAGCCTTGGTTTAATGAGTCAAAATTTGAATAAAAATTGATACTTGGAGAAATGAATAAATAAACTATTTTTCTTGGGAAAATGAAATGATTTTGGTTGCTATGCTTGTAAAAATTATTTAAACTAACTCATTTTAATCAATTTAAGTAAATAAAAACTTACCTGAAACATTATTTTTTTCATTAGAGAATAAATCATAGTAGAAACAATTTTCAGCTTCCCCTTTTTTTTGAAACATAGCCATGAAATTGACTATTTTTTTTGGTAAAAGAAATAAGCCTACATTTATTTTATCACTAAGAAATTTGATTTTGAATAGCAAGTGACTTATGGTTATAATTCAACCTTTATTGATTCTTTGAAACCTTTATGTCAATATTTCCCCTTATAAAGGGAAATATTTTTTAAATTCTAGAAGCACTTTGTAGCCCTCTAGTTCATTAATACTAACAAGTAAGTCTTATCACCTATTATAATTACCACTTATTTATTCTTGCTATAATGAAAGTTATCACCATAAAAACTATGTGAAATGGTGACAAAACATTACCATCGCTAAATTGGAAATTACTATCACTATTTTTTATGGTGATAGAAACATGTTATCGTAAAATGATTTCATGCTAAAGGGATAACGATAAAATTTTATTCATCGTTATATTTGTAGCCAAATTGCAATACGTTCCATCTTCATTTGTTATAGCCATATGATGATGGAAATAGTTCTGTTGCAATTTCTGTAGTTATTTAGCTACAGATTTCATCTCCAATTTTTGTCTTTATTTAGTGATAGAAATTTTATCATTGCTATTTTTATCATTATTTAGTGATAGTTTTGTTCTATCACTATTTCCATTGTGAAGTAGCTATAGAATTTTTGCTATAATTTTGTAACTAAATTGTAAAAATGATTTTATTTAAAAATTATTATATATATATATATATATATAATATTTTAATTGTTAATGAAATTTAGACATAATTAAAATGAAATTTTATATGGAATTATGATTTAAAGTTGAATAAAAATATTAATATACAAAATTGTTCACATGATATCAACTATTATTTTTGCTAAAAATCCGATAGAGTTTCCTTTGTAATTTGAATATCTCATAATTTGACACCTATTAAAACGACACTTCTATAATTTCCACATCCATCCTTCACAAACTTTGCCCTTAAGTCTATAATTTTACATAAAATATTGATCGTATAAATAATTGATGAAGTATAATATAAATGAAATGAAGTTATTCAAGTTAACATCATAATATGATTGAAATGTTTAAGTTAAGAAAAGGAGAATTTATACGAGTACTAATTAATATGTGATTGAGGTGCCTCAATAATGGGATTTATGTGATTATTAATTGGTGCAAGAGATTCATAACAAAGAGTTATTATAGGTGGATTAGATGTGTCAACTGCAATAATGACATCATCATATAGAGCACAATGATTTGTTTAGGAGGTTAATGGTGCAAGTACATCTCATTGAACTAGTAAGTATTGTAGAACTTAGTCATAAAGAATTGACATTTATGCAACAAACACATGATCAACTACATCCTTAAAGGTAACATGTACAACATCATGAATCTTTTGTCTAATCGTATCATTTAAATATGGTTATAATTGGGTAAAGCTTCTAAATGGTCCATAAACAGACGTGCTAACTAATACACTATTGTAATAAGTACTAGCCTATGAGCCAATCTCATATATTCATCCCTTCAAAGCCCTACTTATAGTCTCTACGTAGATATGAGAGTCATCTATGATGTCGTTTGATCGCATTGTTGCCTCATGCATCTATGTGACAAATTCTTGATCAAATACAAAAAAAACAATCATATCAATTTCCATGCTTATATTAAAATGATGTTAGTAAAAGATTACATACTTATATTTATCTCATGTGACCTCTCATTGATAAAATTAACCTAATCATGCTTCCATGTATGAATGTAGAAAAAAAGCTCATAAGGGGTTGGCTCTCGACCCTCATTTTGCTCCATCTAGAAAGTAAACATATGTATAATAAGCAAGAAATATTAGTAAAATTCATAGATTTACAATAAATTAAAATAAAAAGTTTATCCAATCTCTCTTATTCTAAGACATAATCTTTAAGGCATAAGTATGAGTAGAAATACCACGGCTAGTCGCACCATTGTTATTGTATACTCTAGAGCATCATGTATTATATGTAATTGAATATTTAGCAATAAAAGGTATTATTCATTATTTAAGTGAAATATTTTATATACTTATTTTACTTAGAGTATTAAACTAAATAATGAAATCCAAGGTATTGGAACATTATAAGCGAAATTCATAAAGAGTTTATGATATGAGATTCTTATTGTATGCAAATGTTCAATATTTAAATCACCCTGATCATAATATTAATAGGATTGGATATTATTAATGCAGATAGATCAACACATGTTATACTTCTATTAAAGGGTAATTCTAATTCACTATGACATGAGTTATCTGAAGTATACATATGGATGAACAATATAGTACTAGTTCATTAGAGGCTTTATCAGTGAGATTTCATATGAATTATTAATCTATGTTTGCAAAATGCATATATCACCCATATCAATAGTTCAAGTATCCTTAGACTTGAGATATTAAGGTTATCTTAATTATGGATTATTATACTTTGACTCCTATGCTTTATTCCTACTTAGGAGGCATTCATAGTTGGGAGGTTGGGTATAGTATGAAGTAGTTGAAGATATTTGTATATCAATAAAGAATTCACCACTCTGGATTCATTGTAGGGGTTTTATCTCAATGATGCATGTAGTAATCTTTGATTCTAAAATCTTTAACAAGAGTGGAATTCTTATAAGTGAATAAGTTCACAGGGGCATTTTAGGAATAAATATTATGTACATGAAACATCAAGTTTAGAGCATGATCTAACATGCTTGATCATGTATTGAGTTAACATTAATTCATACGTAAACCTAAATGAGATAATAGATGGTGAAAGGAGTTCATTGTCATAGTATTTAATATGGAAGGGTTGTAGTCAAACTAATGACCTCTTGACATTTGGGTAATTATGATATGTGACTAGACACCACTCATAACTTGAAGATGATGATGTACGACATCAATGATGATAGTTATAGTTATGATAGTAACTCATAATGGATGTAATTGGAGGCTATTTATTGTGCTAATAGTGGCTAGTTTAGATGAAAAAATTAAGATTTATGATAAAAATTATGAAAGTTTTACAAAATGATATAAATATCAATAATTAAATAAATGTAACAAAAATTAAAATAAACATTGATACAACATATAAAAAATCATTTATAAATAGTTGAAGTATGATGCATATAAGAATAATTATTTTCTATTAGTTTAATCATATAAGGAGATAAAGAACATGAGCTATCAAATGTTGATTTACATTGTGACAATGTAGAATATTGAGAAAAAGTTCTTTTCATAAAAGAAAATGAATGAAGTTTAGAGTTTCTAGTATATGGTTTTTTATATTATTAATATACAAAATTATGTGAGGAAAAAAGAGGTAATAAATAGGCATTGAGGAAGAATCTATTGTAGAAGAAGAATTGGTTATAATGATAATTATAAAGTTTAAAGGTTAATATTTATATGGTCATCGAATTATAGGTGAAGTTTCAAAATGGTCACTAGTTACCAATTTTTTTTATTTTTGGTCACCAACAATCTATCTTGATTATACAAGTTGGTCATGGAAGAAATTTTAGTCAGAAAATGTTGAGGTGGCAAAATATGAAAGTATATTCCATGAATATTCTTGTCATTTGACTAAACTAATTCCATATGGCATCCATATACTTTAAATGTTAATTTGGTATAATACATCACTATCACATCATTTAAATTTACCACGTTAGTTTCACTTTATCACATCAATTTTTCTCCTATTTTGTACCTCATTTCATTTAATAATATGAAATTACTATTTGATATGTTAACTAGCATGAAGAGATAAAAGTGAAACCCTAAACTTTTTACTGCTACCTTTATATTTCTCTTAACTTTTGAGTTATGTTATCATATTATATTAGTTGATGGGTGCTTCTTGAAAGGTGTATTTAGAGGTAATTGTTTAAGTGTTATGGGTATTGATGCAAATGATTATATCTACTGTATAACATAGGTTATAATTAACATTGAAAATAAGGAAAATTAGATCTAGTTTTTACAACTACTAACAAATATGACATTCATATGTCCTTATTTATATAAGTTATTTGTATGTTATGATTATGTTTTTGTATGACTTATGATTGTGTTTTTATGTGACTTATTCATATTTATACTTATTCATATGCTATAATTGATATTTAATAGGGTCTAATACCTACTATTCAATAATTATTTCTTAATTCATAACATAAATTTTATGTAAGGTATATATATAGTAACTTTCAAAAGAAGTTTAACGAGAAGGATATTAAGGATCAAATATACATGTTGATAAGACTAGTTATGTTTAAGCTTTTAAGCAATCAATGGAAACCTTAAAATGAAATATGTAATGGTTCATATAATTACATGAATCAAATTGATCCTTACCATTAGTCTAGGTTACATTTTGATGAAAGGTTTAGGTGTAACATGTTATTAAATAATATTTCAAGCCACTAAGATTTGTTGTTATGGATCCTTCAAATTCAACATTAACTGTTGCACGATCTAAGATAGCTCTTACAAATCCACCATAATTTATCACTCAATCTATGAGAAGACAAGAAAATATGCCATTATCTACTTCTAGATCCATTAAAACTTCTACACATCATCCATCATCCACTAAACCTCTTGTAAATCCACCATCATTAGCTCCATCAGTTACTGTATCTAAAGTAAAAGTTAATCAAGTAGTAGTTGTAGCACCTATTGGAGAGAGAGCTACAAAGAAGAAAAAAGTATAGGTTTCTCATAGTTTTAATGCTAATAGTAGTTTGGGAAGATATAGAAAACAATAGAACCTATTTAGGATTGGTCCTTTAAAATATTCTATTACACCCCTCCATGTATTTTTTATTCTTATACTACAAGGAATCTTTTGGCATTTGTCATACATGCATTTTTTCTATTTTCTCTATAGACATTGACTACTTTTGATGTTAATTTATATTAGTAATCTATGGATTAATTTTATATTATTATTAGATGGATGGATAATTTCTTTATTATAATTTATACTATGCATATTATATTAACTTAGTATTATTTTCTTTACTACTCTTATATAAGTAAAGCACAAACTCTATTAATCAAAATAAATTATGCTTATATATTTAATATATTCAATTCTACATATCCAATAGTATTTTATTAAAGGCTAGGTAATTAAATACAAGGTCACATTATAACCATTATGTTAAAACCATAACATATACAATTCAACTTTCCAAATTACAACCTTAAACTTCATCATTCAAGATAAATAAAGTACCTTGATAAGCCTCCATATACTCATAATAGATTAAAAAAAAAACAAAATCAAACCCATTTCCTACAAGAGAAAGCCTTTAAGCTTCACAATTACATCTTATTATCAAAAAATCAACAAGTAATATAATAGGGAACTTAATCAACTACATGAAAACTTCACTTTTTATTCCTCTACCGCCACCTTCATTCATTTTACTATCATTTTAATGAATATGCCCCCTTCTTTATCACCTCTTTAAAGCTTGCATTATGAACCAACAATGACATCCTTAGCTCTGCTTGGTATAGGAGGATCGAACCACTAGAAAAATATTAAAAGAACATTATAATAAATGACAAATTAACACATGTAACCAAATATTAATTCTTAAAAACTTTAGGTAATTTTATAGCATTTTTTTTACTTTTGGAGTATTTTTATAAGAAAACCCCAAATTTTGAATTCTAGGATAATTATTAAATTGAAAAATAAATATCATATTTTAAATGCAATATAAAAAAAATTTTACTTTTACTTTTACTTTTCATTTAATTTTTTATCTTTTATTTTATCATTAACTCTTTTTCACCTACTTTTAAAATATCTCATTTAATCTATTCAAACCCATTAACGTCACAAATCTACCTCCATTATCAACAACTATTATTCTCATCATCAATTACCATGTTGCCATAATACATTGTTTAGGTTATCATTGTCACCATCGATCTTTCCTCCTCTTCCTCCTTTCTTTCATTATTTTTTCTTTTTTTTCTTTTCTTCCTTTTACTTTTATGTAAATTGAAAAAATAAATAGAAATTAGATCTATCATTACTATCTATTTACCCTAAAAAATGAAATTACTATTATAATTTAAAAGTTAATTAAATTAATTAATTATTAATTAATTAAGTGAGTTAAGTTGATTTCGAGGGAATTTTTTGAACATGATAGTTATCAACTTAGGGAAGAACGGAATGAAGATAATATAAATGACAAGTGAAGACAATGACTTAAGGGAAACAACCAACGATCATTAAAAATCATTCTACGTAGAATTATTTTAACAATTCCTTTATACAATCTTTACTCTACTTTTCATTACCTCTTTATATTTTTCATAAATACATTATTTTATTTTAAGGAAATTTCTTTAATTCTTGAGTTTAGTTATTTATAACAAGCAAATAAAAGATTCACTATTACTTCATTAGAAGCCGAGAGGTGCGATAATTTAAGAATACTTTAATTCTTTGGCATGCTCTCAATACATATAAATTCATAAAAAAAATACATGAATAAAATTTTTTAACATGTTCCATAGGACACATTGAAGATGGCATAACAATGAGTATTTTGTGGAAAGAAATTATTTTTGAGTCTTAAGTGTGAGCGTCGGTTTCTGCTGAGGCCCAGAGTGAGGCTTGTGAAAGTCACGGATCAGGGACTGCACTTAGAGCAAAAGCACAGTCTTCCTAAGGGGTTCCTTTAGGGAATGATACGGACTCAAAAGAGTCGTAAGGAGTCACCACCGGATGGTTCTGGATTGGTCCAACCGACCCATAGCATGAGTGCTAGTTAAACCCTTTAGAGATTGGGTTCGGGTGGTGGAGATCTATTCTATGAGTTTCTAAAATCAATTTTACCATTATAGTTGGAATTAATTGTCCTAAGCAGGCAAGCATGCGACCGTAAATGTAAGCACACAGTGCAATATGCGAATTGGCGTTGCAAGGTTGCACATAGAATGTCATATAAAGCTATATGACATTTAGATGGCATGGCATATGCATGACATGTGAGCATGTATGACATATCATTTGCATGATATGGCAACCTAATATGTAAGCACATATTATGGCAAATAGCGTATGGCGTTATGCGTTAGATATTTTTGGTTTATTTTAGCGTTGGGCGTATAACGTATACAATGCGCGTGGAATGAATGGCATATTGTATGCATGATATGTGAAGTGATGCATGACATGACATATGTTATGACATGACAAAATAAGTGGCATACCATTTGCATGGCATGTGTATGACATATCATATGCATGATATGTGAGATGATGTAATACATGGCATATGCATGACATGTTATATGTATGTCATACCAAATACGTGGCATGTGAGATGATGTGTGGCATAGCATATGCATGGCATGTGTAATAGAATGTGCTTGTGTCATGTGGTATGACATGTGAAATTTTGTATCATATGCATGATATGGTATAATGCATGGCATATTAAATGGATGACATACTATATGCATAGCATGTGAAGTGAATGACATACCGTATGCATGACATGTGAGATGATGAATGGCATGACATATGTATGACATGGTATGTGAGATAATGAATGGTATGGCATATGTATGACATGGCATAGTGGTGCATATGTGAATGTGTATTCAACATAGTATATGTATGATATACTACATGACATGTGTTATGGCATACGACGTGGCATAGTATATGACATGGCATGACATATATCTATGCATGATAAGGCGTATCAATTGATTGGGAGTATTGGATTGCATATTGGCGTATTGGCATATTTACGTATTTATACATATATGCATATGGAATACAGTATGTTATGGCATACAGTATATGCATGGCATGCATAGTAGTGTGTGCATGTGTCATGTGACATGGCATGTGACATGATGACATAGTATATTTAGGCAAATATACGAATAAAAATAATAACGGCCGGTGAAATGGATCGAGGAAATTGAGGGATACACACGAGATGGGGGGATTAATTATTACAGATCAATAATAAATCCTATCCTATTACACAAATATCCTCGCATACATATTTTGGGATGTTAAGTAACATCCCCTCCTTCCCGAGCACTATTCCTTGCGGTTTTGCACGATCCAAAAATGCGGATGGATTAATATGCAAAATAAACAAATAAAATTCATTAGTAGTAAATGAATTTTGGTTTTAATTGACTAGTCCAATACCATTTAAAAGTACGAACCAAGAGTCAAAATCCAGCAATTATTAGGTAATAATTGAAATAATAAACACGAGCCGGATCATGAAAATTTATTTTAATAAAAATAATTTTAGGCAAAATTATTTTATTTGATCATGAAAAAATTAATTAGGAGTGCTAACATAACTTGGAATAATTTGGAGATAGCCCCTCAACCAATTAAAATCCAATCCTATAAAAAAAACTGCATTTATACAAATAAAAATAGCATTTAAGCGTAAAAATTAATTTTGAGGCCAAAATTAATTATATAAAAATTGTTTTATGAATATTCCAGAATACTTGAGCTACTATGAAATTTAAATACCACTGGATACGTCAAAATATGACCAAAATACAGCCTGAAATATGGTTTTTCTGGAAAAATGCGAGGGATGCGCGCCTCGCATCAGGCGATGTGCGCCACACATAGGCTGTGTGTGGTGCACATCAAAGGTCAATCTGCATGAAAATTAAATCTGTCAGTACAGAAATAAACTAGAGACAAAATCCAGCAACTTTAATGAAGACAATACCTCACTTTGAACATGAATCAGCCTCCGGTTTAGCAAACCAAACATTAATTAAGCAATCAATTGAAATAAATAATTTTAAAGCCAAAATCAAGTGGATCTGGACAATATTTGACAGATCCAGAACCCCAATTGCATGGAAAAGCTACTGGAGTTGCTGGATTTATCAGATCTAAAAGCGATTCGAGCGAAAACTGGGTTTTTTTTATGAAAACCGAGATCCATGTGCGCCACACATAGGCTGTATGTAGCGCACATGGAGAGATGTGTGGTGCACATGGCTTGAAAAACTGAAGCAAAATCAAAAATTTTTCAGCTGAAACCTTAGATCCGACCCCGATCTAGGTAGATCCGACTCGAAAATGGATTTTTGCTCGTGGATTTGCATCCAAATCAAGAAAAATAATTTTAAAGTTAAAATTATTTAAAATTTGACTTGATTTAGGGTAGATCCAAGGCATCCAAGGCATGGAAAAGCCTTGAATGGCCTTGGATTGGCCAGATCGGATGAAAAACCAACAAAAAACAAGTGAAAATTAAAGTTTTCTTTAAAATCTAGGGGAGATGTGCATAGCACATGCCCTCGTGTGCGCCACACATGAGCTATGTGTGGCGCACATGAGGTCATGTGCGCAGCATATGGTTCGGAAAAATCAAAGAAAAATGAGAAGAAAAGAGGAGAAATGCAAAAATTACCTCAAAATAGCAGTCTTCCCTCCTTGATCTTCCTTCCTTACGTATTTAGGGAGCCTAACTAGAGTCAATTTGTCTCTAAATCCCTAAGAAAAATTAATTAAGTGTTTAATTAATTTTAAAATAATTTTGGCAAAGTTTTGGGTT
>CANYBF012142789.1:0-19279 GCA_948192965.1 Dalechampia spathulata
CATGCTTGCCTGCTTAGGATAATTAATTCCAACTAAAATGGTAAAATTGATTTTGGAAACTCATAGAATAGATCTCCACCACCCGAACCCAATCTCTGAAGGGTTTAACTAGCACTCATGCTATGGGTCAGTTGGACCAATCCGAAACCATCCGGTGGTGACTCCTTGCGACTCTTTTGAGTTTGTATCATTCCCTAAGGGAACCCCTTAGGAAGACTGTGCTTTCGCTCCAAGTGCGGTCCCCAGTCCGTGACTTTCGCAAGCCTCGCTCTGAGCTCTGGCAGAAATCGGCACTCACAGTGTGTTGATTGTAGGGCATTCAACAAAATCATTGTAAAGTATAGACACCCTATCCCTAGACTTGATGACATATTGGATGAATTGCATGGGGCTCTTTACTTTACTAAAATTGATTTAGTGAGTGGATATCATCAAATAAGGATGAAACCTGGAGATGAATGGAAAACTGCTTTCAAAACTAAGTATGGTTTATATGAATGGTTAGTAATGCCTTTTGGTTTAACTAATGCACCTAGCACATTCATGAGGCTTATGAACCATATATTGTGTACCTTCTTAAGGAGATTTGTGGTTGTGTATTTTGATGATATACTCACTTATAGCAAGTCTCTAGAGGAACATATTGAGCATGTTAGGCTAGTTTTGCAAACTTTAAGGGAGAAGAAGTTGTATGTTAAGCTTAAAAAGTGCATATTTGTATAGATAGATTTGTGTTTCTTGGTTTTGTTATGAGTGCATAAGGAATTAAAGTTGATGAGGAGAAAGTTCAGGCCATAAAAGAGTGGCCTACGCCAAAAACTGTGACTATTCAACTATTCAACCTATGATAAAGAATTGTATGCCTTGGTTTGAGCTATGGAGGTTTGGAAACATTACTTACTTCCCAAGGAGTTTGTCATTCATACTAATCATGAATCCCTTAAGCACTTAAAAGGATGAGAGAAACTCAACAAACAGCATGGTAAGTGGGTTGAATTCATTATGCAATTTCCTTATGTGATTCAATACAAGCACGGAAAGGAAAATGTTATGGTTGATGCATTATCAAGAAGGTATGCCTTGATCTCTACCCTTTGTTCAAAATTACTTAGATTCAAACAAATTAAGGGTCTCTATATTGATGATGTTGATTTTGGCAATGTATATGTAGCATGTGAACATGGAGCATTTAACAAATTCTATAGGCATGATGATTTTCTATTTAAAAGTAACAAACTTTGTTTGCTTAAATGTTCCATGTGTGACCTGCTTGTGTCAGAGTCTCATTATGGGGGATTGATTAGACATTTTAGGGTACATAAGACTTATGATATGCTGAATGAACACTTTTATTAGCCTCATATGCATAGAGATGTTGAGAGCGTGTGTAATGTTTGTATTGCATGTAGACAAGGAAAATCTAAGTCTATGCCTTATGGTTTGTATATGCCTTTCCCTGTACCTACCTCACCTTGGACTGATATATCTATGGATTTTATGCTTGGATTACCAAGAACTAGGAAAGGTAGAGATAGCATATTTGTTGTGGTTGATAGGTTTAGTAAAATGGCTCACTTTATTGCTTGTCATAAGTGTGATGATGCTATTCATGTTGCTGACCTATTCTTTAAGGATGTTGTGAGATTGCATGGGGTGCCATGCACTATTGTTTCTGATAGAGATGCAAAGTTCCTTTCACATTTTTGGCGTGTTTTATGGGTAAACTTAGAACTAAGTTGCTTTATTCAACAGCTTTCCATCCACAAACAGATGAACAAACTGAGGTAGTGAATAGAACTTTAAGGGTATTGCTTCGAGCCATAATGGAAAAATACTTAAAGTTATGGGAGGATTACTTACCATTTATTGAATTTGCTTATAATAGAAGTAGTCATTCTTCCACAGGATATTCATCATTTGAGCTTGTGTATGGTTTTAATCCATTAACTATTTTTGATTTATCTCCCTTGCCTTTACATGAGCTTTATAGTCTAGATGGAAAAAGGAAGGCTGAATTGGTGAAATCAATACATGAGAAGGCTCAAGAAAATATAGAGAAAAAGAATAAAAGGTATACTGAAAAGGAAAATAAGGGGGCGAAGCCAATTGAGATTGGAACCTGGAGATTGTGTTTAGGTGAATTTATGAAAGGAGAGGTTCCCAAAGCAAAGAAGAACCAAGGTAGACCCAAGAGGAGATGACCCTTTCCAAGTATTGGAACGCATCAATGACAATGCCTACAAGATTGACTTACCTGGTAAGTATGACATTTCAGCTACTTTTAATGTAAGTGACTTGTCACCATTTGATATGGATGTAGATTTAAGGTAAATCTTTTTGAAGAAGGGGGAATGATACGGTTCTACATGGGATTCAAGAGAACACAAGGAGCTTGAAAGAGGACCCACTAACTCTTCCAAGTGGTCCAGTCACAAGGTCACAAGCCAATAAATTTAAAGCAGCCATGAACTTATTTATTTAAGAACAAATAACAATGGAACTGCAAGAAGGGGCTTTCTACAAGTGTTATTTGGAGCTTAAAGCGGTGCCTAAGGCCATAATATTGCTTAGGGTGAATTTAGAAGAGAATGGTACCTAAAGGATGCCATTTGGGTCTAATTATGAAGCCATAGCCTTATTTCATAAGCCTATGGAGTATTTAAGCACGCTGGGCCATAAGTTAAGCTTGTTGAGGATCCAATAAGGAAAGGAAGCTAGGCCAATTAATAGCCTAATGAGCTTATACGAATTTCCATGTAATTATAGCATTATTTTATTTTTTTATTTATCTTTTAAGTTAGAGTAGGAATAGAAGACCAAGTTCTCCTTAGATTAGACTTTCATATGCTTGAAGGACTAGGATTAAGAACTAGTATAAATAGAAGCTTATGTAAACTTATTCATCACCTTTCAATTATCATTCAATATATACAGAACCAATTTTGGTCTTTCTTATGCTTTATGCATTTTATGTATTTAGTTAGGAAGTGAGGATTTGCTTTCTTCTAATTGCATTAGGAATTAGGGTTAACTTATCAATTTAATTATGGCATTTTCTCTTCTTCCAATAAGCCATATCATATGCGTTTCCATACGTGCTAGTTTGAGGGTTCGATAAGGTGGGGGTTTATTACACCATTAGAGCTATATCTTAAGTACATGAGGGTTTGTGGCATACTTTCCATTAGGTTCTACGTCAGAAAATATACCCAATATAAATTATGCACAATCAGATATAGAGATTGATATAATCATAGAGAAATGATGAAATGACAACAAATGGAGGAATGCAATACACATTTGCATTCATTAGCATATAGCATATCATTATGATGGTAAAGGAGGAATGTAATTCATATTTGCATTCATTAACACAGAGCATGTTGTTGTTACCTTATTGATATATGAGTGATAATATAGTTGATCCGTGAAAATGATGCATGGTATAAAGAGTTGTTCACAAAGTATTATTATGATGATAATTTATTATTAATTGTATAGTTTTATTGGTTGTTATATTTATTATGATAAATTTCTATGTTTACTTATTAAATTGTTTTGTTAAGTATTTATATTTTTTATAAAATAACAATTGAATATCATTCACTATGCAATTATTATTAGACACCATTAAGCTGTATACTTAGCATTTATCATTTGATAAACATAGGACAGAATAGTTTGGAGGGATGTTCAAATCAATAAGGCACCAACACAATCAAGAAATTCCAAACCTTGTATGACCCTTGAAAATGCATTTTATCAATATATATATTCCTAGCAATTGTTCATGTTTATGTAATTATCATTGTATAATTATGGACAATAAAATATTTTATGCTTGTATAATAATATAGATGTTAAAACTACCTATCATGTGGCTTGTTTAAATTAGGTGGATAATATATTTATATAGCAGTTGCTTAATGGCATGCCATAATTTTATATGTTGATATTTTATACAAACATATGACAATATAAAGCCATAAATTTTTAAATAAGTAGTTACAAATATGTACCAAATATACTCTATTAAAAAAAAGTTATAGATCCTTTATAGAGTGATTAATGAATTCCTGATTATATGGTTTTTATTTATCATTCTAAAAGAGCATCTTTTCACCAATCAAGTGTGAAATATTATAATGGTATTAGAGCTATGGTTATCTGGTGATTTTAAATTTGAAATTATATAATATTTTTATTTTACTGCATATAAATGATATGTTACATAGCTAGGAATTATGTTATGATCCTAATACTGACTGGTGTGATCCGATTAAATTTTGTTATAAAGTTAGTAGAAATAATTGATAGGGTTATGATAATTTGGGGAGAAGGTGAAGGTAATCATGATCTGTAAGAGGGTAAATCTAAGACTAGTAATAGAGCTTAGGCCAAACAAATTCCTATAGAGCAAGTTGAACCGATAGAAAGGGTACCTCCTATAGAAGTGCCAGTAGCATCGGCTGCTAATCTGGTAGCTACATAGATAGCTAATCTTTTATGTACTCATAGGACTAGGCGACCTATAGTTATATTGGTGTAACCCCAGACTTTTGAGAGAGAGTCAGTTTAGAAGGATTTTGAGAAACTAAGACTGTATGGGGTAATAGAATTTTCTAGCACTACAAATCCATATGTTGCAGAGATGTTATTAGAGTAGACTAAACAGGTATTGAGGAAGCTTGATTCTATAGATCATAGAAATTTAAGTACATTATTTTACTAGTCCAAGATGATGAATATGAATGGTGGAAGACATTACCTAATATTTTAATAGAGCCTCCAATGTTGACCTAGGATGATTTTCAAAGAGAGTTCAGATAAAAATAAGTTCCCTTATCATATACTAAAAATAGTAGGGTATGAGAAGGAGTTTACACAACTAGCTTATTATATTACTAGCATACTTACTACTTGTAGAGAGCACTAGGACAGGGATTTAATTATGAAGATTTCTCTGCCTTGATAGTTAATGCACTTGGGCAGGAGTATACGATTAATGAAGAAGAATAAAGGGCCAAGAAGGCAAGGAAATTAGCAAAAGGTGCAAGTTTTCTACCAATTATAGTAAGAAAGGGAAGTTTATAAGCCCTTTTATACCTAGATAGGTGAGTTACAGACCACCAGTACCTAGATGACCTCAGACTAGCCAATCATTAGGATAAGGTGGATTAGGGTTTGGGTAGTGTTCTACTTGTAATAGATATCATTTTGGAGTATGTAGATTGGGAACTAAAGTTTGTTATTAATGTGGAGGTTTAGGCCACTTTGCCAAAGACAACACTGCCCATGGAGTTATGCTCTTACATACTATTGCAAAAGAAGGTAGTTACAAATAGAACACATTTGTTAGATCTACTTCTACAGTTTTATAGTCTGGTGATAGAGGTATAGCTAGAGGCAGGAGTAGAGTTAAGATGGGCAAAGGTAGTAGTCAGGGTTGAGTTAACTAAAGTTTAGCTCATGGAGCTCTAACCAAAGTTTATACTAAGGCATTTATTCTATTTGACTTCGGATCATCTTATTCATATATAAATATTGAACTTACTTGCTTATCTGATTTAAGATATGAAAATTTAGGATATGATATTATGGTGTCTAGTCCATTAAGATAGGATGTTATTGTTAGACAAAAATATAAAGATTTCCTATTGATCATGCATGATGTTAGCTTTCCATCTAACGTGATTGAAATGTCATTTAAAGAATATGATATGATACAAGGATTAATTGGTTGTTGAAACATCAAGCAATGGTTGACTATAAATTGAAGACAATGATTTATTGACTGTAAATTGAAGATAATGATTTATAAAGAACCTACTTATGCTAGTGTCAAGATACAAGGTAATAAACCACTAGTAATAACTATTATTATCTTAGTGACTACTGCTAAAAAATTGCTGATAGAGGGTTGTGAAGCATTTTTAGCACATGCGACTAATACTCGATTAGAAAGATCAAAGCTTAATGAGATGCCGATAGTTTATGATTTTCCAAATGTCTTTCTAAAAGAATTGCTAAGGTTACCATTAGTTAGAGAAGTAGAGTTTGAGATTAAAGTAATGTTACGTATAGAGCCAAGATCAATTACACCTTATCGGATGGCACCGATAGAATTGAAAGAGTTGAAGACTTAGTTGTGAGAATTGTTAGAAAAGGGATTCATTAGATCAAGTATAGCATCGTGGGGAGTACCAGTATTGTTTGTTAAAAAGAAAGATGGCGTACTATGGTTATGTATAGACTATATATAGCTAAATTAAGTCACAGTGAAGAATAGGTATCTCTTACCATAGATTAATGATTTGTTTGATTAGTTAAAAGATGCCACAGTGTTTTCAAAGATAGATTTACAATCAGGGTATTGTCAACTTTAAGTGAAAGATAATAGCATGGTAAAGACTGCATTTTAGACTCTATATTATCATTATGAGTTCTTAGTGATGTTGTTTGGGTTAACTAATGCACCAACATCATTTATGGTGTTAATGAATACCATATTTAGGTAGTACCTATCACACCCAAATGATGAAAATATGTTACCATAAAATAATTAATAAAAACCATGTAATTAGGAATTCATTGATCATTCTACAAGGGATCTATAAAAATTTTTTTTACATCAATAGAATATATTCGACATAATTTAAAACTATTTGTTTTATAACCTGTGGGCAAGGCTTTCACCGTAACCTAGAGTGAGGCTTATGATGCACAGACCGAGGGCTTGCTTAGAGCAAAAATGCAAGCTTCTCAAAGGGTTACCTTAAGGAATGAGATAGATTTAAAAGAGTCATAAGACAGAGTTGCTACCGAATGGTTCTAAATTTGGTTCAACCGACCCATAGCATGAGTGCTAAGTCAAACCCTTTAAAGATGGGTTTAGGTGGTGAAGTTTTATTCATTCAGAGTTTTAAGTTCAATTTTACCATTTTAGTCAAGTTAATTGCCCTAAGCAAGCAAGCATTCATAAACATGAAATAAGCACACAATGGGGTATAGCATAGTAGCAATAATGGTAGATATAGCATGAAAAATATGATATAACAATCATGGCATGCCATTACGATATGGTAATCATGGAAAATGAAACATGACATAGGAATGGCATGTCAAATGACATGGTATAAGCATGACATATGAGATGACATAGCATAGGCATGGCATGTGATGACATGGCATAAGTATGACAAGTGAGAAATGACATGGCATAGGCATGACATATGAGAAATGACATAGCACATGCATGACATATGAGATAACATGGCATAGGCATGACATATGAGATGACATGGCATAAGCATGACATGTGAGAAATAATATGGCATAGGCATTATCACATCCAAATAAACAGCATCCCTATGTGCATCCATTTTATGCATATATTATAGTGAATGTTTGATTAGTGCCTCAAATGCATGAATGCTTTGATAAGATGAATGTGATACAAAGTGCTTTATAGATAGAGGAATTTCATATGATATGGAATTGATAGAGAAAATAATGAAAAGAAAGTGAAAAGATTATTAAAGTAGTGAATATGAACTAAAGTTGCGAATTTGGTATGATATTGTTAAATGCTTTAAATGAAGCTCTATGATGAAATTTATGTGTTAGGTGAAGCATTATCATGATTATCATGATATTATATGATAAAGTATAGTTTAAAATATGTAAATATAAGTTAAAGTAAAGTTAGAAGCAATAGTATGTAAAATGGTAAGCTATAATATAAATGGCATTTCATGGAAAGTTAATATTAATATAGGAAACTATATTATTATGTATGGTTTATGTCCAAAACATTATTATGAATCATATTTGCATTCTTATGGAAGCATGACATAAATATGATCTAAATGAGAATTAAAGAAGAAGGAAACAAATTTGGTTAAGTAATTAACCATAGCTTGACAAATGTCACCTTATGAATGGTCCTTCTTATTCTTAAGTCAAAAAATTGAATCATATTGTCCCAAGGAGATGCATAAAATGTTTTCTTCATCTTTTTTCCTTCCAACATACTACTTCTTTCTCTTCTCCTTCTTCTTTGTGCCTTAACTTAGAGAAAAACCATCTTTCAAGGTAGAATTTCATGGAAAATTCAGTTTTTATGTTGTTTCTATATTTTATACATTTTCTACATGCCTTTTTCTTCTTTTATATATGTTGTATGTTATATCCACTCTTAACATCTAGAATACACTTATAAATGTAATATTATTATGGGTGATACTTATAAGTGTATGAAGTTTGAGAAGAATGAGATCATGCATATCCACAAATGTTAGAATCATTTTTAACCTTATTCATGTTTGGGTGGAGTTAAATGAAGTAAAAACTATGTTCAATTGTATTTGATAAATGATTAGACTTTAAATTATGTTGAATTGATTTTTTGGGAAGTTTTGGAAGTGATTTTAAGGTGTTTTGACCATGAGATTAGGTTAGGAAGCTTAGGGAACCATTAAGGGGTGTTTTAGGTGCTGAAAAGTGGTAAAAATGGGTGTTTTACAGGGAGGACGAGTATCCATGACTTGTGTAGATTTTACATGACCCAAGCATAATCTTACGTGACCCATACAAGCTTATTTTGTAGGGACTGAGTTCCATATGACTCGTTTGGAGTTTTACACGACTCGTGTTTACTCTTAAGGCTTCTTTTGAGTGGATTTTGATAGGGAAACTTGGTGCATGACCCATGAAACTTATACATGACTTTAGGGAGCCTAAAAATGAATGAAACATGCTATTAAGTATAGCTTTTCATGTTAAACACTTAAATAGGTGTGTATATGAGGTATAATGATAAAATTGTGTGGTAAAATGGTTAAGATGAATTGTGTAAATGCTTGAATAGTGCACCTTGCCAAATGAATAATAACTTGACTTGTATATTATAGTACCTTAACGAATGAACATTCTAGGCTCCTAAAACCATATATGCAAATAGAATTCAATGATATGCAAATACACTTAATGCATGGTATTATGATGCAAGGACATAAGTTAGCTGAAAGGCATGTATGACCCCTAATTATGAAGTATGAAATATTGTAAGATGGAATTATTCTTATATGCTTATTGTTAATCCAAGTTTAATGGTGGCTATATGTCATGAATGATTATAGATTCTTAAAGATGATAAATCAAGTACAATATATGAATAACTTTACTAAATGAATGTAAAATGGAAATGCTACAAGTTTAACTGATGAATTTCGTACTTCTCCTTCAGGTATCGATAAGAGCAAAGCGATAGTAGGTTTGTGCTATTCACTTCATAACCTCTTTTAGGGTCTTGAAATAATGATTTCTAACTTATAGGTTTATGATATCTGATACAAAATAGACAATAGAGATTTTACATCAATACAATAAGAATTTCAAATTCAATCATGGCATCAATTGGAAGCATTTCAGATGGAGGTCGAGAGTTACAATTGACCTTAAGTAGAATAAAGTTAAACTTACTCTTTAATGAAATTTTATCATGGGTCAAAGTCATTAGAGAGCTGAAATCAAAGAGTTCTAATTCAACTAGGATTCCTACTTCCATTAGAAGATTACTTTTCAAGAAAGTCCTATCATGGGTCAAAGTCATCATAGAGCTAAAATCAAAGAGTCATAATTCAACTAAGATTTCTACTTCAGCTAGGATTCTTAATTCAATACGGATTCCTACTCCATTAGGAGATTACTCATCAAGGAAATCCTATCATGGGTCAAAGTCATCATAGAGATAAAATCAAAGTGTTAATTCAACCAGGATTCCTATTTCAACTAGGATTCCTAATTCATTAAGGATTCTTATCCTTATTCAACAAGAGAGCTTAAAGGAAGAACCACTAACTCTTCTAAGTGGTCCAGTCATAAGGTCATGAGCTAATAAATTTAAAGCAGCTATGAACTTATTTATTCAAGAACAAATACCAATGGACCTGCAAGAACAGGCTTTCTACAAGTGCTATTTGCAGCTTAAAGAGTTGCCTAAGGCCATAATATTGCTTGGGATGAATTTAGAAGAGAATGGAGCCTAAAGGATGTCATTTGGGTCTAATTATAAAGCCATAGCCTTATTTTATAAGCCTATGGAGTAGTTATTTATGTTGTGCTATAAGTTAGGCTTGTTGAGGACTCAATAAGGAAAGGAAGCTAGGCCAGATAGTAGTCTAATTAGCTTATATGAATTTCCATGTAATTATAGCATTATTTTATTTTATTTATTTATCTTTTAAGTTAGAGTAAGAATAGAAGACCAAGTCCTCCTTGGATTAGACTTCTATATCCTTGAAGGACTAGGATTAAAAAATAGTATAAATAAAAGCTTATGTAAAGTTATTCATCATTTTTCAATTATCATTCAATATACAGAACCAATTTTGGTCTTTCTTATGTTTCATGCATTTTATGTATTTAGATGAGAAGTGAGGATTTGCTTTCTTCTAATTGCATTAGGAATTAGGGTTAACTTATCAATTTAATTGTAGCATTTTCTCTTCTTCCATTAAGCCTTATCATTTGTGTTTCCATACTTGCTAGTTTGGGGGTTCAATAGGGCAAGGGTTTATTTTGACATTGGAGCTATATCTTAGGTATGTGAAGGTTTATGGCATACTTGCCATTGGGTTCCGCATCAATATAAATGTAATAAGTTTATATCATGAATGGTATCATATGATCATCATTGCATATGATCAGTAAAGCATCAATTATGCATCATGTTATGAATAATTCACACATACAAGCATATTCATGATATATCATATAGAGGATATAAGGGGAAAAGAAAGTGATATATAGAGCAATGTTCATTGATAGTGTACTGGGTCGTACAATTATTATCAAATCCCTTGATGGAATCATACAATATAAGTTCCTATCATGGAACCATAGAGAAATGTTATGTTCTTATAGGAACCACAGAATAATACAGTACTAGTATATAGAGAAATAGACCCAGTACAAGATTATGCACAATTATACAAAAAAGAAATGAAATGTTATAGGAAAATCAAAGGGAGAATGCTAAGCATGAATGCATTCTCATAGACACACATTATCATTCATATATCATGAAAGTATAATGGATTAATTGATGAATGAACTACATTTATAGTATTTAATACAAGAAAAGTTATAGTGAATTCTTTTCTGGTATTTATTCCTATCTTTACACAATATGCTATATGTGTTGCTTATAATAGCTAATAAGTGATGTAAAATGGTATGATATGATATAGTTATACTGCTTAATGATGGTTAGCCATGATTTGACTTTAGTGTGTTATTATGATACGTGCTCATATCATTTACTCATTTCATAGCACCATTGAGTTTTATACTCAACGTTTGTCATTTGATAAATGTAGGACCCAGGACCTTTAGGTGAGAGTTTAGATTGACCGATCTACTATCAGAAGAGGTTGTGATTGGAGAAATCTCATTCTCAAAGCAGTGTTGGACAAAAGTAACATACTCCAAGATGCCCTTTATATATGCAACTTTTTATATTAACCTTAGCAGTAGTAATAATTATATTATATGCTTTTGTTGGGTGTAATATCAATACCACCTTACTATGTAAAATTAAATACAAAGATCTTATATAATGAATAATAGTATGAGTATGCATGATAAATATATGGCATATGTACAAGATATAATGGATGTATACTATTATGTAATGATATTACCCATGTTTACAAGTGAGATTGAATTACACGTACATATTAACTGATATAACTAAATGAATCAAAAAAATTTGTATAGATCCATTATAGAATAATTAATGATTTCCTTGCTTAGGGGATCATTGACTACTCTATGGAACCGTATTACACCGGGTTGGGGTGTGACAAGCATGACATGTGAGAAATGACATGGTATGGGCATGACATATGAGAAGTGACATGGTATAGGCATGACATATGAGATGATATGGCATTCATCATATAGCAATGATAAAATGAACATAGCAGCATGAATGAAAATCAATGATAAAGACCCAAAGAAAAGGATCAAGGAAGATAGGGGATACATGATGAAATAAGGTTAAATCATACAAAATAGGGGAATAATACCTATTCTATTACATAAGATCTTCAATGATACATAAAATCCAAGATGTTAAGCAACATCTTGACCACTCAAGAAAAGTCAACCTCAAACGGCATAAGCCAAAAATGCACGAATGATAATGCAAAACATTAGCAAAATCATTAGTAGTAAATAAAATTTAGGACTAGATTGACTAAATTTAGTGCCACATGAAAGCACGAATCAAGAGCCAAAAATGTAATGGCAACAATCATGAAAATTTGATAATAAATAGGAGTCGGATTGTGAAAATCATGCAAAAATGTTCAATTTTAGGCAAAATCAATCAATAGCATAATTGGACTTTTCTAAGATCATATGAAGCATCACTTAGAAATAAATCAATATTGGATTAAGCTAAACATATTAAGTAATAACATTTAACATAATTAAAATAGCATTAATTGAATAATTAAGCAAAATATGATGATTTAATGGCAAAATCATATGAAATTGATAATGGCATAATGATTTAGGAGTCATTAACATCACACAAATGTCAATTGGAGATAGCAAACTCAACCAATCAAGACCAATCATGTCATTAACATCAAATTAACAAATTAAATACACATTTAACTTGAGAAATATAATTTTGAAGCCAAAATTAAGAATGTAGAATCAATATATGCTAAATTCATATCATTAAGGGTTATTATAAAGCCACTAATGCTACTAAAGACTTCAATGAATGAGAGAAATCAAATAGAAAATGAATGGAAAATAGCATTTTCTGGTAAATCAGACAACCATATACGTACATATAAGCTATGTGTGGTGGATATAGCATGCTATGTGTAACACATAATGAGGCAAAATTAAAGAAAAACATGTTTTTAGGCAAAGATAGTTTGAAATGAGGGAATGAGGAGAAACATTAGCAATGTGGAATTCTAGAAATTTTGAAGCCATATGCATAATACATAGTTCTATATGAGCAGCATATAGCCCATAAAAAGGCTATATGCATAGCCTATACTAGCAGATGCCTAGCATGATGTGTTTTTTACCTATGTTTGCTACCCAATATGAGTGCATTGGGATGTGCATAATAGATCAAACAAGCATCATTTGGGGCATAAATGTTTGGTATCATATGGAGCATATTAGATTTTCATGGGAAAAAGCCGCCCACCATGCGTATATTTTCAGTATATGTAGTATGTAGCATTATGTATTGCATATATCATGAAATGCATGTTATGTGCTCCACCTTCCATAAGAAAAATGTAACATGCTCCACATGTCCAAAACACTCAAGAAAGTCTCAAGCATGTGTATAAATCAGGGTCAACATTAGGGATCTATACCAAGCTGAATTGAAGAAAGCCCAAAGTTGCAGCGTGCGGGTGAAAAGTCAGGGTCAACATAACCTAAGCTTTAATATCAGTTGTTCATGTAAATATTCATGCATAAATTATAACTACTATCTATATTTTATCAATATAATTTAAATAAACCACATACTTAGTAATTTTAGCGATATTGCCATTACACTTGCATAAAATATTTTATTGCCTTTAATTTTGTAATAGTAGTTATATAGACAAAAACATCCATGAGGAATACATCATATTATCAAAAGTGTGTACCAAGGACCATACAAAACTCAGAGTATCTTGATTGAACTGGTGTCTCACTGATCCAGATGCTCATGTGAACTACTCTGGCTTATGCTTATCAAATGATAAACGTTGAGTATAAACTTAGTGGTGTCTAATAATAATTATGTTATGAATGAAATTCCATTTTATTTTTGTAATAAGCAGAAATAATTAATAAAAATAAACTAAGAAACAATCACAACATAGATTCATAATAAATATTGCAACCGATTAAACTCTACAATCAATAATAGAATATCATTGTAATAATTCTCTATGATAGATTAACCATAAAATCACTCAGTACATCAAAGAATAGTAGTGATATACTTTGCCAATAAGGGCAAGTATGAATTACATTCTCTTTTGTTTTTGATAGTAATGATATGTTATATGATCATGGATGCAAATATAAATTGCATTTCTCTATTCTTTGTAATTTCATCATTTCTCTATGATCACATCAATATTTATATCTGATTGTGCACAATCTGTACTAGGTATTTTTTTTTTATCATTTTTTCCAATGTATTTCTATATATTCTATATTCTTTGTATTTTTTTGTATCTATATCACTGTATTTATATCAATGTACCTTCCTTATTCTTCTAAAATGTCAAGCTAATGATGTATGATGCATGACTTATACCCTTTTCATGTATGCATATGTACAATACTGACTTTATTGTAAAATGATAATATTCCAAAATATTTATATAAATCACAATAATAAAATATAATGATTGTATGACACCTAACTAACCATTACCATATTTCTTTTATATAATTAATACAAGTTACCATATAATTTTATGCATAAATAATTATTACTCACATATTCATACCAATATATGGTAATATATTCATAATTACAGACCTTTATATAGTACATGTGAATCCCATTTATGGATGCTTAATATTTGGCATAAACCTGTAATTATCTTACCTCCGTCTAGATGGCAAGGTGGAACTACAACTGTCTTTTCTACAGTACCTATAGTATTTAAATGTTACTATCAATTCTAAGAATTCACATGAATTAGTATATAAAAATATAATCCATTCTATTCTTGTTCTACTTAGGTTGATTGGAATGGAAGATTTTATGTTTATGTGTCAATTAAAATGTGTACTACATAATGTATGTGCATAATTCCCTTTAAATTCTATATTAAAAATAAAAATATAAATTGTGAAGACATACTAAGTAAGGATAACATAAATGAACATAGTTGTAAGGCATATAACGGCATTTTGCTTCTTTCCTAATTTAAAGCCATATTTGCACAAACCATCACTTAAACACTTAATATTTATTTAGTATTCTATACCACACTTGAATTATTAATGTTGTTTATATACATATCTGTACTTACATATGTAGGGTTAATATAATTGTATACTCCCTATATGTATTCTCATAGCTAGGTGCGCATAATTTAGAGGTGTGCATTATGGATAATTCTATCATTTAATTTAATGCACAAAGTGAATTAGGTACAACATATATAGTGATCTCAACCATTCTAACTCTTAAACATGATGCTTCATTTCTAATCCAAGACATTATTCTTTGTTTATTCTTAATTGGAAAATTTTTTTACACTAATTGAATCATAAACAAACCATTCATACATAAGGTCAATCCTTAAATTTTATTATCCATATCCTTTAATAAGATAGACTTCTTTATGTAGTTTATTTATCATATCTTTATCGTTGTTTAATAAGGGACATCCTTTATGCATCATCATGTTATTCCATAGGTAAAACCAAATAAAAGGAGTTGTTCAATAAGGCTGGTATGATGCCTTGTATAAGAGAATAACCAATCCCCCACTATGGTTTAATGGTTACAAATATATTAGCCCCATAGTCAACTTATCATTAATTACTAAGTTGCTTAAGTCCTCCTTAAAACAATGGAATTTGGTGGTGTGGTTTGATCCAATTAAACAAAGTATAAGTGTCTTCTAACTTGATACCATCAACCTTACATTGAATGAAAGACATATGGACCAACCTATCCTAGAAGAGTGTATATACATTATGTGATTTTACCTGTTTAGTAAATGTTTTAGTTTCATGTTTCTTTATTACTTATATTGTTCTCTTTACATGCTAGGCCACAAATAAACCATAACCATGTCACACACATAACTTAGTTTAATGCATTTAATCACCTAGTCATAATTTTATGCATAACTACCCTATAACCCATTACATTCCACCAGTTTATCAATATGTAACCACAAGAAAAAGGGCATTACATATACCCTAAAGAGAAGGTTTCATAATTGAATTAATATATATATGGTGACAATCTGATGATAATATAAGACACTCACATATTAAGCACCCAATTTTCTAACATACATAACAAGCATTCAAGGTGTTTCCTTTATCATTACTCACAGCAATAAAAGCAGCATCCATGAATTTGTTCTTCTTCAAGGTAAGATGTAGATAGTTTAAATCTTTGTTCTTTCTTGTATCAATAGTCTTTTAAGTCATACACACACTTATAAGTAATTCCATTCATAACCTTACACACATACTAAGAAATCAATTGTCTATTCCTATATATATATTCTGGTTCAAAATTCTTAATGACCTTGGCTCTAATAATTAATAGCAGGTGACTTAGCCATAGTCCCCCTCCTGATTTTATTGAAAGATAACAAACTACTAGTTCCTATCCTTTACTCCTTTCTATTATCAGAAACCTTTTTTTTGTTCTTTTGCTATCATATCCTTCTAAATACCTTAAGAAAGCCAAACCAATACTTCTATTTCACTACCTAATAGGATATAATCCTCTTCAGCCATTAATATCACTTAACACGATAATCTTTATCCCATATGCCTAGCACCCCTTTTAAACATAGTTAATTCCAATTTCCTTCTCTTAACCATCCATATTTTACTTCATATAAATTTACTTTTTTAATTTATGTTGTAGAGAGCTACATTATACAATAGTTCATTACCTATAATTCAATCTTCCAAATGTATAATTAACAAATATAACCATACTAATATAAATTCATTTAATATACTAATTACTTATGTACCAACTTGGTTACTCTTACTTAATTTATCATTCAAATTTAGTTTGACTCTTCATGATATCATCTACTCATAATAATCTCATTTATCCATACCTTTTAATTTATTCTAAAGATGAAATAACTTGCTTTAAATGATAAGTTTTCTTTAATCTAATTAATTAGTTAATCAAAAATAACATAGACTTATATTCCCTATAACTATTTAGGCATCTATAAGTGAATTAACAAGTAAGCTAATAAATAAATTAATAGTTGTGACATCCCCAACTTAAAGTATTCATTCATTTATCATTTTCTTTTATCATGTAGTTTATTGAATAACATCAAATTTTAATATTAATTATTTATACATATAATAAAATAATTTAAATATTAGATTATTAATCTTATTCAATTAATCACTAATTATGCTAGTAATTTAAGGCTAAAATCAAAAATATGACTAGACATAATTATGACTGTAATTACAATAGTGATAGTGAGTATAGATGTGACAGTACCTAGATCAATTTGTGATCATGTTTATTGATGATATCTTGATGTATTCATAGAATAGAGAAGAAGATGATTTGCATCTTTGAGCTATACTATAGACATTATGAGAAAAATAATTATATGGTAAGCTATCTAAATGTAATTTTTAGCTATAATAGGTGTCTTTTCTAGGGCATATGATATTAGCAGATAGTATTAGAGTTTATCTTAGTAAAATTAAACCATTTATTAACTGGTAGCCACCAAAGAATATTAATGAAGTTTGTATTTTTTTAGGTTTAACTAGGTACTACGGATGATTTGTTAATGGATTTTCAATGATTTTTATTCCACTTACTCAACTACTATGAAAGGGTGTTCCTTTTGAGTGGACTACCAGATGTCATAAGAGTTTTGATCGACTAAAAGAATGTTTAACCCAAGCTCTAATTTTAACTTTGCCTACTCCAAGTAAAGAATATGTGGTATTTAGTGATGCATCATTGAACAGGCTAAATTACATAATGAGGCAAGACTAGAGAGTGATAGCATATGCCTCTAGATAATTAAAGACACATGAGAATAATTATTGTCGCACCCTAATTTTGGACCGGCTTGACTCGGGTCGAGTCTGGGATGATTCTATACCAGTTCGGGTTGGTCTTGGGCCATTCCGGGTTGATTCAGATCCTTCTGGACCGTTCTAGGCCAATTCTGGCCCATTCTGAGGTGTCATACGCCGCATATGTTTTGGACCCTCGCATATGTACAAACATACGCGATCGTGTATGTTTGTGACACACCGCATATGTGAGCACACGCGATCGCGTATGTTTTTAGGGTTTAGCATATGTTGACATACGCGATCGCGTATGTCTCCGAGACAGCAAATTTAAAAGCTTTGGAACTCCATTCTGACAAGTGTTGGCAATTTGAGAGCTACGGGATTAGGGTTTCTGACGGCTAAAAACGGGATTCGCTTTTCCTTAACCTAATTTTAACTATTCTAAGCAATTGGGATTAAAATTAATTCATAAAATCACTTAGTTTTAGGTGATTACATTCCCTAAGCTTGGATTTTGGACTACTCTTTTGTTCCTTTTACTCGGAGCTAAGGAGAATCAACGAGAGGTTAGTAAATCCACCATTTTTCTCATTATTATTATGTGATTTTCGTCGTATCCATGCCTAAATTTATTGAAATTGAATCGTTTTAACGTTTTATGCATGATTTATATGTGAATTTATGTGTTTTGCTTTCGCCTCATTTTACGTGCACATTATCATGTGCGATCGCATATGATCTTCTTGATTGCGTATGTTATAAAAATTCTAATTTCAATTTATTTTGATGGCCGAATAATCTATGTTATGTTTTAACCCTTTTCGTGTGATTTTCTTGTTGTTTATCTCATTCGTGTATGGTTATACGCGATCGCGTATGGTTATACGCGATCGCGTATGATTATCTCTATATCATACGTGATCGTGCATGTTCCGTAAAGTGTTATTTTTGATTTATTTTGATGGCCGAATGCTTCTTGTTATGTTTTAAGCATGTGTTTATGATTTTCTCTTTGTTTTGCCTCAATCGCGTATAATCATACGCGATTGCGTATGATCATCACAATATCATACGTGATCGCGTATGATCCTCAAACATTTTTTTTCCCTTGATTTCCGCATTTTCCTTGTGTTGATTTAAATCTGTTTACATGATTTGTGGGTTGATTTCATAATCAATGTCATTACCATTCTCGCATTTGTTCCCTTTTATGCGTTTTAGTGTGATTTTGCAGGTAATTAGGTTAACTTGGAGGAAGTAGATGGGTCGGGCCCGAGGCCCAATCAAAATCAAACTCCCATTGGACTTGAAAGCGAGGAATTGGGCCTTGGGCCCAATATTAGGATTTTATTTGCTTTATGCTTTTTATTTAATTATTTTGGTTGGGTTGTATTAAATACCCAAATTGCTTTATTTTGCTTTATTTGTTTTTCTTTTATTTAGGTGGGTTGTATTT
>CANYBF012143509.1:0-36223 GCA_948192965.1 Dalechampia spathulata
AGGATGACCAAAACGGCAAAGTTTTGATAGAAAGATCCAGAAGCCATACGTGTAATATGTATTAGCTGTATTTTCAGAGGGGTAGTGGTAGTTTGTTAGACCAGCTGGGTATAAATATCTGTTGTTAGGTATGTACACACATAGAAAACAATACACAAATACAAATACAGTATTTTTACAATGCTCAATCTAAGATAACAAGAATCACAGTTGTATAAAATAAAAAAATAGTAAAACAGTAAGAATGACAATTGTATAAAATAAAAAAAATAGTAAAATAGTAAAAAATCAATTTCACACAATTAAGAGGAAAAAGATGACGAAAAAGAGGAAGAAGAAAAAATTAGCAAATAAAGAGGAAGAAGAATGAGAAGTAATAGATGAAGAGGATGAAAAATAAATAAATAAACGAAGAGGAGGAAAATGTGCAGGAAGGAAAAAAAGAGGAAGATAAGAATTAGTAATTTGAAAAATGAGGATTTGAAAAAGAGGAAAATTTTAAAAATAAAAATAAAAATTATAAATTAAGAGTGATAAATATTTTAAGCAAAAGTCAAACTCATCTAAAATAAAAATAAAATTTTAAAAAATAACAAATGATTTTTTTTTTCAATTTTCAATTTTGTTTCATTTTTAAGTTTAAAAAGTTCATTGATTTAGTTAACTTATCGAAATGAGGGAAACTTTTTTATGTTTTTTTTATTATTTATCCTCCTTTTTTCTCTAATCTTTTAAATAAATTAATTAATAAATTAAACCTTATCATTTTTTTCTTACTTAATTTCATATATTCTAATATTTATTTATTATTTTAAAACTTTTAATTTATAATATTTTATAATATTTAAACATTTAAATTAATAATCTTAAAATTGAATTCTCATTATTTATTTTTTAAAATTTTATATATTATTATATTTATTTATTACTATAATACTATAGTTTACAATGAATCTTAAATATTAAAAATGTATTTTTTAAAATAAAAATTAAAAATTGAAAATATTAATTAATATATTAAATTTTAAATATTTTAAATGTATTTATAAAATAATGATTAAAAATCAAACTATTTTAATGGTAGTTTAAATTAATGAATAAAGAGTTCTTGCTATTCAGAATGGTTAGTTAATGTCCTGAGTGAACTTTTGCGATGTCAACAAAGTCAGATGGCGCATGCATTCTCTTATTTTCCAATCCAATTCCCTTAAACAAAATATATTTACCAAGAATCAATTTATTATAACTGAAGAGAAGGGTCGATCTGGTCAGCAGACCTCTCTAGTTCGTCCATGGCCTTGCATTTATAAAGGTAATATAAACACGATTTATATTTGTCAAAAGAGCAGGAAAATTACCTTCAACTCGATTTAGCTGAGAACCCAGTGACGTGGCCTGCTGTTGCATTGAAGGAATATGCGGGTGAATGGCCACTACTACTATCATATCATTGCATAACAAACTGCACTTAGGCTTGCTAGCTTTACTAAACAATATATATTCAAGAAGATTGATGACGGATCATTTGTTTCTTGCAGTCATTCAAGGTTAACAGGAAAAAATATTTTTGAATTAATTATTTGATTTTCCACCATAACTTTGAACAACTGTTTCGACAAGAAAAACAAAAAGGTTCAAAAGCTCAGGGCAAGACTGACCTTCATCTACATTTACATGCATACATGCTTGTAAATCGTTGTTACATTGCGATTCACACATTAGCTTGTTCTGACAGCAATACTCTTTCAAGTGTTGGAGCATCTTTACAAAAGGCGGCTATGCGGCGTGTCGCATAATGTCTCTGGTTCCAAGGCTCCCAACCCTGTCAACATGAGGATCGAGTAATCATGTGCGTAAAGTAGAAAGCAGGTTCTCATAAATGAAAATGCATGACAAAGCTAGAATTTGTAGTTTGTTTAGCCCATTCTAAAACTCGTTTGCCAATTAACCATAGAATTATCTTATTCAACGATGCATCTCTTACGTATACATTCACCAACATCCGGTATGAACAACATGCACTGCAGTCTGCAGAAGTGATGAGGAACGGTGTTTGAGATACTAAACCTGTTGGCAATACATACCCAAAGAATCTCCATCTCTGCAGTCTCCTTCAGCGTATTGGCAAGATTAGTGTTCTGAAAAGGTCTCTACACGTCAAAAGGTAGTCACGGCAATGGTAGCAGTGGTTTTTTATGAGGGAATATGCGACTAGTTACTTTATGAAGTCTTGAGTAGTAGACGAGCTGCGAAGGCCCCATCAATTGAATGTTTTACTGGGTTAGACGAGTAGAAGCCACGGACAGTCACAAAATCTGGTGGCACAAATCTGTCAACAGGGTCTATTTGAAATTCCTGGAACATAAGATAACCAAATAAGACACCCATGTTGCAAAAATAAAATCTTCTAGCATCATTAGATGAACCCTATTCCCATTATTATCAAAAAAGTTGGCATATTTTCAAGTTGTATATGACTGAAAAGAAAACACAGAAAATATATAGTTCTCACTGGGTGCCTGAGAAGGAAAGCGTCCACTCTATCTTCATTCTCTTCAGGTTCTATGGAGCATGTACTATACACTAGAATTCCGCCGGGCTTAACCAATCTACAGCACTAAGAAAAATGATCAGCCATCCACATGAACAATTATAATATCCATGATAAAAAAAAACAAACAAGGCCTTAGCTGCTTTGGTAGGTAAAGTATTTTACATTTCCATTTTCAAAATTTAGGAGTTCACATTTTGTCCTCCAGAAACCATGAAGGTTTTATCTAAACAAGTGCGTGTGCACTTACATTATCTAATTTGTATTTTCATGCAAGCATGTGCATATGTATGAGACCAAAATGAAAGTGTGTTATAATAGAAGAGCTCAAAGAAGGTCTCACTTGGAAGCTGCATCAAGGAGGACATCCTGCAAACTTTTCAATTCTTCCAAATCCTCTGCTCTCCTATTCCAACGCAAGTCTGCTCTCTTGAAAGAGAACAATAATTGCAGATTCATAAACATTATCAGGATTCCGTAATACAAAGAGATAGAAAGGGAAACATTAAATATTGAAAACAGCAGGATGTTATAAATTCCTAGCATCAATAAGGTTTCTGAGTATGTTAGATGTGTTGATGATGGCAAGTTACTTTAGAGAGAACGCCAAGTCCAGAGCAAGGAGCATCCAGCAAAACTTTGTCAGACTTCATTGAGCAAGTTTCCTGTGAAGTTTACAGAACAAGAAAACCAATTTAGGATTTCTTCATCCTACAAAATATCAGCTTTTCTCAGGACAACGAAAGCTTACAGCAAAGGACTGAAGATCTGAAGCAACAGCGGTGATTATAGTGTCAACTTGATGTAACTTGGCAGTCTCCCGAAGGATTCTCAACCGGCCTTTGTTTATATCAATTGCATACACCATGCCTACGACCCAGAAAGATATCACCATGCTACAAGTCATTCCTTAACTAGAAAAAACAATTGTATGTGTGGGCTTAGGAATTCACAGAAGGTGAAGGCTTGGTCATTAGAGTGACAAACTTGAGCTATAAAAAAGGTTGTCTAAATTATGCTCAAAACCTAAACCATAGAGAGAGATTTGAGAGAGGCCATTAATATGATGAACAGCGCAATGAAAGTTAAAAGGCAAAGAATGCATCTCCATATCCAACAGCCCAAAGCAGCAAAAATGCATAACTACAGCGTGGATACCCTATGAGCCCAGTTCAGTTGGTTTTTACAGTGGAAAGGAAAGCAAAAGAAGGGTTACGGGAAGCTCGTACATAAAAGCAGCAACTCTTTAAAATACCTTGGCCTTCCATTAGAGATGCCATGTATAGTGTCTTCCCTCCAGGAGCAGCACAACAATCGATGATGCTTTCACTAGGTTGAGGATTTGCAACCGAAACTACCAATCCTGTTGTGAACACTTGTCATAGTATTGGATGAAAAGAGAAGACCAGATTGTCCATATTTCATTATTCTCTGCTCTGTGGCATTGCATCTATATTGAACAGGAATTATAGACATATCTTGACACTTTTATTTCTTTACCCTCCCAACATATACAAATACTAAGCTTTTGAGACTGTTTTCCCTTTCTGATAAAGCAATATGTGGAACAGAGAATTAATATCAACCTGCACTCTCATCCTGAACTGAACAAAGACCCTCTTTCAGTAATCCAGCTTGTATAACGATCTGCAAACAGAGACAAACAGTGAGTGTCACATCCACAATTTTTGCAAGGTTATTAAATGCTATGTGTTTGCTAGCTAGGTGATTGAGTTGATGAATTCGTATGATAAATTTACATGCTAACCATTAATGTGAATTGGATAGCAAATGTCTTAAATATTAAAATGAAAATTTTATGTTGATCGGATCATTTAAAAGATGAAAAATTTCACATTAATTTAAGGATTAAAGCTATCGATTCATTTATGAGAAATTAATTAAGATACTTTTTAACATGTGTAAAAACTAATTAAATGAGAAAATAAATATTAACTTAGGCACTAAATTGTTTAATATTGAATGTGCAAGTATAATGAAAGAAATTTGGTAAATTCAAACTGGTTATGAAGAGACTTATTAGCATGAAATATTGTTTTCAAATGTATTGAGAAACTTGAAATGAACCATGAGTTAAAACATTATAATAGAGCAAGAAACTGAGATATTAACAAACTTTGGATTATCAACTTCTTAAAGAAAATAGAAATCTTAGATTTTCCAGCTTTGTTTATGGTTGCTGAGATGTGAACGAAGGATAGGAGATGAATGAGTGAGAAAATTTCTGACTAGTTGTGACTTTCAAACAGATGGATCAGTTAGTATAATGTGGTTCTCGAATGTGAATTTGGGATTCCTCCATTGTGTGAAGAGTTATCTGAAATAAAATGGTAACTGTGTATGTACCAAGTAATCAAAATTTAAAATGCAACCGAATGACACTTGTATGGTGGCTGCCAACTGAATCAAAGTTAATAAACGTTGAAAGTACCTACATAAGTGACTGGTGTATGAACTGTACAAACAACTTGCATGAGCATGTTTGAAACTCATTTATTGCTGGAAGAAACATGCATTAAGCTGTAATTTTTCCAGCAGAATTGTTGTATCAGAAGTGGCGTATGATTAGCCTTGTGTGACTTGATTTAACACATAAATATAAACATGTATATTAGCTGTGTCTAGAATGATAATTTATTAGAATTTGTGTGGTAAATAAATATAAGCAAGACTAGGTATGATAGGAATAAAACTTCTATAAATTTATAAAATTCTAGGCAAGGAAAATTTATGTAGTTTATCTCATGTTAGCTAGAAAACTAGAATCCATAGACCTTAGATCTTTAAATAAGAGAATGCATGGAATAGAAATGAACTAAGTTGACTTAAATTTAAGAACTCTAATGACAAGTAAAGCTTCCTTAACAAAGATTAACAAAGTGATTAAAGGACAAAATAAATGAAAATGATTAAATAAAATAAAATAAAATATTAAATAAATCACAAGAATGTAAATACTTGAAGCATATTATGGGATCGAAATATATGAATAAATAATATTCACTATATTCTAGTAATTAAAAATAATTATGAACTTTAAATGATGGGGGTGTTTAATATATCTATAATGGTTTAAAAAAATGTTATGAATCAAATGCACATGAAGAATAAATTAAATTATATATATGTTACGTATCAGCGCCGTTCAAAAGGGCATTAAGGATTTTTTCTTAGTTTATAGAAGAATGACTGGGCAAAAGAATTATTTATTGCAATATTGTTATTTAATTTTACCATATTTTCTGATTTTTGGAATTATCCTTTTGTAGGTGTCAGCATTGTTTAGAGGACCGGTGCTATATAGGACAATGTAATACCAATTGCATGACACATATATGAAATTATTCTTATCCACTATATATATATATATCTCTCTCTCTCTTTCTCTCTCGCTCTCTCGCTCTCACTCTCTCTCTCTCTCTTTGGTTATCCATTGTTGTTAGGGCCTGAACCTAACATTGGTATCAGAGAATTCATCCAGTGACCTGTATCACCACGGCCACCATGAGTCGCAGCACCAGAAAAGCAGGAACCACTTTCGTTGAAGATCCAAACCCTAGCCTTATTGATGATCGGATTGCTGCTATAACCCATCAACTGGAAACTGTCAATGTCGACTTTGAATCTCTCAAGAGAGAACATCAACGTATCTACAATCAAGAGAGAGCTAATCAGTTGACTCATGGAAATCAGTTGTCCCAGATTTTACAGCTATTACAGACTAAAGGGAAAGAGCCAGCCATTGAACCCTCCATTACTGCTCCCAGTGAATCTCGAGGTTTGTTGCCTCGTCCCAGGGAATCAACAACAAGTGAGGTGAGCCATCTAGTTGCTACTTCGTCGAGATATTTTACCAAGCTATTACCAAAGATAGACCTTCCACTATTTGAAGGTACAGATGTGGCTTCATGGATACAAAAGTGTAATCAATATTTTTTGGTATATGAAGTACCAGAGGATAAACGTATGGATTTGGTTAGTCTATTTGTTTCAGGGAAGGCAAAGTGTTGGTTTTTAGGTTGGAGGAGGGTGAATTCAGTGGCTGATTAGTCAATGTTTTATGAGGTATTAATGAAACATTTTGCAAACTCATTTATGGAGGATGTAGTCATAGAAATGCAGCATTTGAGGCAATCAAGAACTGTCGGGGAATATCGAGATGCATTCGAGCAAGTTAAATCTAGGCTAGAACTGCAAAACCCAATTTTTAATGAAGCCTACTATATTTCATGTTTCATGGGTGGATTAAAGGAAGAGATTAAGGTAGCTATACTAATGTTTAAACCACAAACGCTTTCTGTTGCGTACGAACAAGCTCATCTCCAAGAGCTAGTGTGGGATGCTCACAATCATCACCTCAAGCAGACTCACTCTTTCAAAACATCTCCCAAGACACCATGGTCTCCTTCTTACAACCCGGGGCCCTGAACTTAAGCCCAAACCATTCAATCCCAAACACTTAACCCAAAGCCCATCAACTCTACTCCTTCCAAACCATCTTCCCACTCCACAGACCAAAACAGACCCATACCCAATCCAAATACCTCTTTGACCTTACCCTCCAGCAACCAGCGACGCAATGCTCCTACCTACTACCGTTGTGGAGATCGTTATTTTGTCGGACACCGTTGCCAAACCAAACAATTAATGACCCTTCATGCTGACGTGGAGCAGACATCCATGGGAGATGAGTTGAAGGACATGGAGGAATTCTAGCAAGAGGATGCTACAGATGTGGAAGATTTTATCGGCCCCTTCATTTCAATGAATGCAATTGAGGGTAGCACAGGAGATAACACATTGAAATTGAAAGGCCAAATCAAGCAAAAACCGGTAATGATTTTAATTAACAGTGGGTCGACTAACAGTTTCATTGATGCCAAATAGGCTCGTGAATTAAAGGTTTTTGTACTCCAAGTTCCACCGGTTACTGTTACTATAGCAAATGGGCAAAAGCTGACAATTGACAGAAAATTGCCGCAAGGATCATGGACCATGCAAGGATATTCCTTTAAGTTCGATTTTCACATTTTAGATTTAGGGGAATATGATATAATTTTGGGCACGGATTGGATGCGAGCTCATTCTCCTCTAACCTTTGATTATGGAAAAAATACTCTCACCATGGCCAAGGATAAGAAGCAACTTGTATTGAGAGGACTGACAGAGCAACGGGCCTCCGGATGATGAGTTCACGTTCCTTGAACAAGATGGTCCGAAGCAGCTGGAAGGGAATTAGTTCTATTCTTTTCATAATCCAACACCTATCAGAAACTTCGATTCCTACTCCACTTGATTCAGTTAAGTGTGATTTACATCCAATTCTCATCTCTTACCAGGATGTCTTTGTTGAACCCACAACCTTACCACCACCACGCCTCAATAACCACCCTATTCCGTTGAAACCCCTCACCAACCCAATCAATATACGACCATATCGTCATTCCTACATTCAAAAGCAAGAAATAGAAAAGCAAGTTGCTGAAATGCTTCAATCCAGACTCATTCGGCCTAGTTCCAGCCCATTTGCATCTCCGGTGCTATTGGTCAAGAAAAAAGATGGCAGTTGGCGATTTTGCATTGACTTTAGGGAGCTCAATGCAGTGACGATAAAAAATAAATTCCCTATTCCTCTCATTGAAGACTTATTGGATGAATTGAACAGAGTGACAGTCTTTTCAAAACTTGATCTTAGAGCCAACTATCACCAGATTTTGATGCAAGAAGAAGATATACACAAGACAGCCTTTCGAACTCATTTTGGCCATTTTGAATTTAAGGTTATGCCATTTGGACTCACAAACGCCCTAGCCACCTTTCAGGCTCTCATGAACACCATCTTTCACCCTTACTTGCGCAAGTTTGTCTTGGTATTTTTCAATGACATACTCATCTATAGTCCTGATGTCGACATTCATTGACAACACTTACACATAGTGCTACAGTTGTTTTGGGACCATCAACTATATGCTAAATTCACAAAATGTGCTTTCAGGAAGTCAAAGATTAGGTATTTGGGATATGTTATTAGTAAGACTGGGGTGGCAACTGATCCTGAGAAAGTGACTGCCATTCAAAATTGGACGCAACCTACGACTGTCAAGCAGCTACAGGATTCCTTGGCTTGTCAATTTATTATCGTCAATTTATTCGTAATTATGGGGTGATTTGTAGACCTTTAACCACTTTACTCAAGAAAGACAATTGGCACTAGAATTTGAGGGCAACAAAAGCTTTTCAGCAATTAAAGGATGCTTTTACTGCGGCACCCATCCTAGCACTACCCGATTTCACCCAACCCTTCACTCTTGAGTGCGATGCAAGCACTACCGGCATGGGTGCAGTCCTCCTTCAAAATAACCAACCACTTGCCTTCATATCTCAACCATTTGGCGAATGCAATGGCAACCTATCTACCTATGAAAGGGAACTTCTCGCTATCATTTTTACGGTGGGAAAATGGAGGCACTACTTGGAAGGCAATCCATTCGTCATTCAGACTAATCACCACAGCATAAAGTACTTATTAGAACAATGCTTGCATATGATGGTGCAACAAAAAGGGGTGATTAAACTTCTTGGGTTGGATTATACGATGGAGTATAAACGGGGGGCTGAAAACTGTGTAGCTGATGCTCTATCTCATTGTCCGACTATCCCTTCTACACTTTTCAATCTCAATGTGTCGGCTGTCACTCCCACATGGGTGCGTGATGTCTTACAATCCTATCAGGGTGATCACTCCACTACATAGCTTCAATAGGCACTGCTGATCAATTCTTCTTCCAACCCCCACTACATCTTTTCTTCTGGAGTCATCAAATTTAGGCATAAGATTTACATTAGTGCAAGAACTACCCTTCGCTTGAGTGCGATGCAAGCACTATCGGCATGGGTGCAGTCCTCCTTCAAAATAACCAACCACTTGCCTTCATATCTCAACCATTTGGCGAATGCAATGGCAACCCATCTACCTATGAAAGGGAACTTCTCGCTATCATTTTTACGGTGGGAAAATGGAGGCACTACTTGGAAGGCAGTCCATTCGTCATTCAGACTAATCACCATAGCATAAAGTACTTATTAGAACAATGCTTGCATATGATGGTGCAACAAAAAGGGATGATTAAACTTCTTGGTTGGATTATACGATGGAGTTCAAATAGGGGGCTGAAAACTGCGTAGCTGATGCTCTATCTCGTTGTTCGACTATCCCTTCTACACTTTTCAATCTCAATGTGTCGGCTGTCACTCCCACATGGGTGCATGATGTCTTACAATCCTATCAGGGTGATCACTCCACTACATAGCTTCAACAGGCACTGCTGATCAATTCTTCTTCCAACCCCCACTACATCTTTTCTTCTGGAGTCATCAAATTTAGGCATAAGATTTACATTGGTGCAAGAACTACCCTTCACTTCCAGCTTTTTCAGGAGTGTCATACTACTCCTACTGGGGGCCATTCGAGAATTCGAGGCACCATTTATCGACTACAACTTTCCTTTTATTGGCTTAACCTTGCAAGAGATATGATTACTTGGGTAAATGAGTGTGATGTGTGTCGTCGGTGTAAGGATGATCACAGCGCCTATCCGGGATTATTGCAACCACTTCCTGTTCCAAACCATGCTTGGCAACACACTTGCACGGATTTTAGCGAGAAACTTCCTCGATCACAAGGCCATGACACAGTGTTGGTGGTATTTGATTGTTTTTCTCAATTTGCTCATTTCCTAACCCTTAACCACCCTTTCACTGCTGCCCATGTTGCTGAACTTTTTCTTAATCATGTGTTCAAACTTCACGGATTACCTCAATCTATTGTCTCTGATAGAGACCATGTTTTTACATGAAAATTTTAGAAGGAAATGATGACTAAACTTGGGACTAAGTTGAATTTCTCTTCAGCCTATCACCCACAATCAGATGGTCAATCCGAACAGCTAAATCAATGTCTTGAAGTTTACCTTCACTGTATGACATCCCACAAGCCTATAGATTGGATGAAATGGCTGCCACTAGTGTAGTATTGGTACAATTCCTCCTATCATAGTGCTATTAAGATGAGTCCCTTCAAGGCTTTATTTGGTTATGAGCCTTCCACCCATCAATTGCAGGATACCTCATCCATTGTAGCTTCAGTCGAGGAATTCTTAGTTCAACATGTTGCCATGACTCGTTTTCTTCACCAACAATTAGATATGTCACAAAATCGGATGAAACGAGTTGTGGATAGGAAGCGTATGGACAGGGAATTTACAGTGGGCGACTATGTCTACCTAAAACGTCAGCCTTACAGACAAAAATCCTTAGCTCGACGCCTTAACATGAAGCTCTCAGCTAAGTACTTTGGCCCCTATTGCATTAAGGCTCGTGTAGGGAAGGTGGCTTATGAATTGGACTTGCCAAAAGAGTCTTTCCTGCATCCTATCTTCCACGTCTCCTTATTGAAAAAGAAATTGGGCGACACTATTATTCCGGCTGAACAGTTTCCCATAAGCGAGGATGGGACATTTGTTTTTTACCCGGATCGCATTCTTAACACTCGAAATGTTTTCAAGATCAAGAATTAGTTCAACAGTTACTTATCAAATGGCAACACCTACCTGTGATTGAAGCGACTTGGGAGGACAAGGAGACGATCCAACATCAATTTCCTAATTTCTATCATTCTTGGGGAAAAGAATGTTCTAATAAAGGAGGCCTTGTTACGTATTAGCATCGTTCAAAAGGGCATTAAGGATTTTTTCTCAGTTTACAAAAGAATGACTTGGGCAAAAGAATTATTTATTGCAATACTGTTATTTAATTTTACCATATTTTCTGTTATTTGGAATTATCCTTTTGTAGGTGTCAGCATTGTTTAGAGGACGGGTGCTATATAGGACAATGTAATACCAATTGCACGACACATATATGAAATTATTCTTATCCACTACCTCTCTCTCTCTCTCTCTCTCTCTCTCTCTCCCTCTTTCTTTGGTTATCCATTGTTGTTAAGGCCTGAACCTAACAATATATAACTATTTATATAAATGAATGTATTATTATGTGATTAAGTAAATGAATTGTTTCACAAGCATAAGGTAATGCACATAGAAATATCAAACATCAGCATGTGGTTAAGTGAGTGAATTGTGTGACAAACATGGGTTGGTCAAACTAAATTATGATTATCATAATTTAATAATTTCATGGTTGATGGAATTGCTAGGAATGTATAGGGGGTGTTCTTACTCACATGTAAAACAATAAATATAATCAAATTATATGATGTTCTTAAGTGATCAATTTTATGGTATTAAGCATAAGAGCTTTAGAAAAAGGATATCATATGATTGCTTTGTGAAGATGAACTATGTGTATTTGACATAGTAAATGTTATGATAGAATGAATTATAAACTAAAAAAGAAATGGTAACGAAATTTAGGTTCAGATAAAGGGAAGACTTCAACACCCATAGCTCATGAGAGTTGAGATATGACTTTTACCTAAGTTTATGCTTCTTAATTAATGACTGTAAAGTACGTTAACATGTAAGTTAAGTACTAAATACATAAATATTGATTTATTTATACATTATACAGTTGTTCCATATTAGTGACGTAATGATAGTAGTACATTGATGTAAACTTATTATTATTTATAGGTAGACCCTATAAAATTATATTTGCTTTGACAAATTTTATCATTAATGAAATAAACTTGAATATTATATGGATACTCATTATTTAAATTATGTTTATAAATGACATACGAAGACATGAGTGTCGTTGCAAAAATAACATGATTTGAAGGTGATGGACATAAGTATGGTTTATGTTTACGAGTTTCTTAATTGTCACAAACATGACAATAAAGGTAAACTGGACTAAACATAAACTCATTTATGATGATGTATTTAAATTATAATCATCAAATAAATGAATTGTATCATGTTCATACATCACGTTGATATTATTGAGTTGTTCATGCATTTAAATGTATTGTATTGATGTGAAGATGTGGGGGCAAAGATGGATTATGAAAATCTGAGGTAGGTTGAGTGTGTCCCTCCTTAATGGTAGGTTGATATCCTATTTGGTCCTGAGGCTAGTTTAGTTATGTCCCTCTTCAGTGAGATTTCGAGATTTGGTGACAATGTGGATGATGTGGGTGTTAGAGGAGAAATAATTGACATGTCATTCATATCTCATACATAAAATATTTATGGTTTGAAAGCAAATATTGATGTGACATTGTTTTTATTGGTTATGAGGAGCTAAATCATGATTGATTGGAATATTGAAATGAATATGATTATATAGAAATGAAATACCAAGGATAAGAATGTTGGGATTCATAACTTATATAAACTTGATTTCTTGCTCAAGTTTGAAAGTTAAACAAGTTTTTTGGTGAGATATCCTATGTTATATGTATGAATAGTGATGAAGATCATCATGAAACAGACTTGAATGAATGATAAAAGCCAAGTATTGATATAATTTATAAACACATTATTATGAAATATTTTTTATTTAATAGGAAATCTTAAATACATTTTTGGTAAGGGTGTAATCACAATTTGATAAATGATTTATATTTCTTTTTATAGATGTAGTTGTTGAAAGGATTTATTAAGATGATTTAAACTAGGTAAATAACTTCTAACTGTTTCACTGATAATTATTGTTAAATTTATAGTATTCAAATGTTTATGGTATTTATAGAGCATACATGGTATGATAATGTTCATGAGTGGAATTCCAAACTCATAAGTTTTGGTAAACCAAAGAAATTATAAAAGAAAGATGTTGGGTAGAATGTAAACATATATGCAAGAGTTATAAATGCTTCAAAAGATGGATATTGTGTTTAATTACTTAATAATTGTTTTGCTTTCTAGTTTTGATATTTTTATATGCACTACTGAGTTTTACTCAGCGTTTGTCAATTGATAAATGTAGGTTAAGAAGTTTGGGTTAAATTCGATGGTTAGTATCAAATGAAACACAACTGAAAGCTTGGAAAGCTTGGGGTTTGACTTACTCTAAGAGTTGGGTATTGCAACTAACATGCATGTTGAATTATATTTTGGGCAGCAATGTAATCAAGTTGGCACTTTGTATAAACTTGGTTATATGTATAAGATTAAATTTTTATATGTAATTTACACAAGTAAAATTTAAAATAAGAAGATTGAAATGTTTAGTATATTATGAGTAATGAACTAAAGGAAACACAAATATGATTATACCAAATCTAAACCCTCTAATTCATGTTTTCTTTTTGTCAAGTTAGAAACTGCCACCTTCAGTTTCTGCTTCCTTTCTTTACAAGATTTGCTAGTTGGGTAGCTGAAAGAACACTAGTATACGGTTATGGATGTGTGTGCATGCATACATAGCAGGTGTCTGACAGCAGAATCCAGTTCATATTCTGTCGTTCCAGTTGGAAACTAAAAAGGTATAGATCTTAACAATGCAAATAACAAAGCAAAAACAGCAACGAAAAGTTCTTTTCATTTTTGCACAACAGTTGCCTTCTTAAGTTGAAATTAAGTTAGGATATGAATTTGCTCTAGTGTGCAGAATTGATGTCTCCCAATGGGCACCTAAAGGAAACTACTCTTTTTTCATACATTCACAAGTAAAAAGTACAAGGGAAATGATTTCCCTGTGTTTTGACAAGGACATATATGACTAAGAATATAAATAAGTACCTGCAATCCTGTTTTGATGCGGACAAACTCACCCAAATGCAAAGAAAGCTCACAAGGAACCTGAGATAAAAGAATGAAAAATGAATGGTCTGGGAACAACCAACCAGCAAGAAGTTATACAGAACACACAGTACTATTTCTTCAATATCTGCAGTTATGCATACAAACATCAACGAACAGGTGTTGTGACTTAAGTGTAGAATGTCTGACATACAATATTATACTTCAATTTTGAGGCAAAAAATAAGTAGAATGTTTGAGACATGACATTATACTTTAACTGTTTAAATATAACAACCACCTTCAACTCATTAAGCCTCGCCACCAGGTCATCTCTTGTCATTCCTTGCCCTTTGTTTGCCCTGAGATCAGTGTTGAAAGCAGACGCTAAGAGAACCATGTAATATGATTTTAAGAAATTGATTGCAAAATAAGGAAAACTTTGCAGAAAACCTTAAACTGAAACTGGGGTCACCGTTGTTCCACATCATCAACCTAATTGCTTCTTCTTGCCCAAGACGCTTTATCCATCGCCTTACCATCCACTGCAACATTTCAAACATTATCAGGGTAAACATGAGCATGGAAACCATGTCGTAAGTTATCATCTTCATCTTACATGGCATTCAGTTTCTTTTTTTGAAAATATTCTGAAATATACATGGGAATCTTGAAGGATTCAATCAATTTATAGAATATAAATGAGGACAACACATGTTATTCAATTTATTTGCACGAATGATAATTTATAAACTTAAATTTAAACTTTATGTTCTGTTCAGTAGCCAGGGCATAAATTTTGTTCTCAAAACTTGACAAGCTTAAAGTAGAAATATTTAATTTACCAAAGACTCTCAATTCTCAATGTTCGTTCATCCTGCATTTGTGCTCAAATGCACAAACATCTCATAAGATCAATTTATGAGGAAAAATCATAGGAGAAAATTGCCTTTGTTTAAGGCTAGACCCATATATGAAGTGAATTGTTTACGATGCATATATTATCACTGCAGCTATGTCTATGTGTGGTTATCATACAACTGTTATCAAGCATCTTCCTCGGAAAACATTATCCAGGAGAACTATAGCAGCTACAAACTAACCACAGGATGAGAATGTAAAGTTGCCAGAGCACGTGCTTGTGTTCGAGCATCACCTTCGATTTTTGGGAGGGGAAGAGAGTTACTTTCCTACAGAAACCAAAAGTTTGATAATTCATAAAATATTGGAAATAGCCACTAGCTTTAACACACTCAGAAGAGACTAACATCTCTTTTTCTTAGCAGGGCAGTACCTTAAGCGAGACAAGTTTCCGTAATATCCCATTGACCATGTTACCAGCACCAGGCCTCAGTGCAACTTTTGCAAGTTCAACATTCTGCAATTAAAACATGCAAAAACCAACAGTTAAATGCCTGGCATAGAATTACGAGAAAACCATTCAGAAGACTAAAATATGGCATCTATGCAGTACCAATGGAAGTTTTCATTTAAAATTACTAACAAAATTTTTGAGTTCCCATAAGTTGAATAATAAGCAAAACCAGTATAGCAAAATGCACATACACGTCTTTGTCCAATCACACAAGTATGTACACGTAAATTGATATGAAATCATCAATCAATAAGCCACAATCATTGAAATTCATCACAAATTGAGAGATCAGTTTATGCAGGGTGATATTTACTTGAACAAATAAAAACTAAACTAAGATCTTTGTTGAAGTGAGAAGAGCATTTTTAGAAAGAAAAATTCAGATAAAAATGTCCTTCCCCAACCCCAGCAAGCAAACAATAAGAGAAAAAAGAAAACACTGATGAAGTTACCTCATCTACAACAGCATATGGTGGCATGTCTAGCTTGAGAATCTCGTAACAACCAATGCGGAGAATCTAAGAAAATACAGGAGCATATAAGACAAAAATGGTCCTTGAAATCAACATTATTGTTAATTTTAGCACTTCAACAAATGAAGAACTATTCAAGCAGTTTACTACTTCACTGTAAATGCACCAACTCAAATGAATGACAATACTGATCAACAACTGGACAATATGCCTACATGCTACTTAACAAATGGCATAAAAATGTACAGTACATATGTACATTAACTCTTATCAATACGGATTGATGCCTCACTCTGCCATAGGCATTCTTCCATAGAAATGTCAGATATTATACTCCTCAACTTCACATGTTCTAAATTTTCACATCTGCTCCTACATGAGAACCTTATGACCTCCTTCACTATCACATGTTGTTATCAATATTGCAGCATGTTTTTCCTCATCTGTTTTCCGCACCTTAGGCAAATTTTTCAGGCTAAATATTCAGAAAATAACATTATGGATACTCCTAATCCCGTTTTCAACTGATGTAAGGAATTGGTTAGTCTTCCCTATGTTCAAACACAAATAAAGTTGAAGAAATAATCAACATATTTATGGCAAATTACAAGAGAGCAACTTACTTTGTGTTCCAAGCCTCTTATAGGAAAACATTGAATGAAATATTTTTAAAAGTAATTACAGGTACAATGAAAACTTACCTGCAAGAGAAGAGGTTCCATGCTCCTAAATGTGTTCTCACCATGACACAATGAACAAATTAAATGATCAAGGAATCTCCTCCAACGAATTGTTCCACCAACAACATCTGTGACCTATACAGTTTTAAAAGTAAGGAAATAAATGAGGAAAATTCAAAATCTTACTAGATTAAATTTAGATGGATTTCTTTCATTTTAATTAGAGAAGGCATTTAGCATTTGTGATATTAACTCCTTTCACCTATTACCTTCATAACACATAGCTTAAACTTTACATGAAAAGACTTGATTTTCTTCCCACTTCATAAGGGATTGCTTTCAAAACAAAACTATCCAGAACTGAAAATTAAGATAAGTACCAATCTCAGATCACGGTCGTCCAAATCCTTAGTTCGAAACCCAAGAGTTCTTTCAACATATCCCATTTCATTCTCACCAGAACCTTTCCCTTTCTCGTTCAAGAGATCAGCAAATGCACCACCCATCTCTACTCTCATCAACCTCACTGCAGAGACTGTATATGCCACAAAAATAAATCCGCACCAGCAAGAAGAAAATGAGACAGTAAGTTACTTAATATAGCCCATTTCTCACAATTAATTGTTCATACCACCAATAGAACAACTCATGCTTGTGATTGCTATAAAAACTTAAATAAACGCATTCAAATGAGAAAAAAAAAAAACTCAAAAGATCACAAAAATTCTTGCGGCAGGAAGAACCTGAAATAAGAAAGAGAGACACAGAGAGCAAAGTATAATTACCAGCTCTATGAGGGGAAACCTCCACTTGCAACTTCTGGGTTTTCTGCAATGGATTGATAGGACCTAAAAAATCAAACTATTGTCTTTAATAAGAGAAGAAGATTAACTATAATCAAAGACACCAAAATTCAAATTCACCAATAGCCGGTCACAAGCATAGTTTAACGATAGCAGAAAGGCCAACCAACCCTTACCCTGTTAGACTCCCTGCACCAAATATACATAACAAGAAAAAAGTAAAATAAAATTTGAAATCCCACAAAAAGTGCGTCCTTTTCTTGCAGTTTATAAAAAAAAAAAAAGAACATGCCTTTTCTGCGGGAAGAAACGGACTTGTTAGGCTTATTGGTCGTGTTAGAGAATACAAGTGGCCTAGAATCAGCTTTGCTTGTATGTGCAGTTGCAGAGCGATAAACATGGAGGCAAAGCACCTGCGCCATTTCTTCACTCTATCTATGATGCCAGCCCTTCAGCGCTTTAAGCATATATGTTTATGTAGTTATCTGGGTGAGCAAAGAATGTGTTGTATTTTAGCAGTAAGTTAAGTCTATCCTTGCGAAATGGTGAGGGGTTCAAGTCTGCTCGACTAGTTTGGCTTTCCTATGTAAACCCGCGCAAAGATATTATTATTATCATTATTTATCAAATATAAATTAAATTTTTAAATTTTTTGAAGTAAATTTAAAATTAGTTCTTTTATATTATTATTATATGGAATTAAATTATTACATTACATTTTAAAGAATTTATGAAGATTTTCTAATTTAATATTTCATTTTTTTAAGAACTAATTTTAAATTAGTAAAATAAAATTTTAACTATTATTTTACATATTAATCCAAAAATAAATTTTTAATTATGAAATAAAATATTATTTAATTAAATATTATTTAACAATAATTAAGATTACTATATAATGTAAAATTAATGTTAAATTTTTTAAATTTAAAATTGAAAATAAAATAAATATTAAAATTTCGAAATAGCTTTTTCAATATATTATGATTTTTCATGATATATATTCATAGATTTTTATTATTGATATAAAAATTTGAAATGATTAAGTTAGTTATTCTTTTCTTCGATTATACAACTTTTTTGTCATTTAATAAAATAATTTAATAAAAATATTTTTGTTTATCTAACCGAAGTTTGTATATAAAAGTAACTAAAATTATTATAAAATTTATTGTTATTTTTTATCCATGATTATATATTATTTAAATGTATTATAATAAAGATTTTTATTTTATTTTTTTAAATATTAATTTTTTATATTGATATTTCATTTTAACTATTTTATACTTTTTTTCTAACTTCCAGTATTATTAACTTTTTCATATATGTAAATAATATAAGTCTAATCCACCAAAAAAAGTAGTTTTTAATAACAAATGTAATAAAGTGTATTAAAATCAATTAATATAATAAAGAATTTAAAGAATTAATTAAAATGAACACTATTTTTATAAATAAAAAAAACATTTTTGAAATCCCATAATGCACAACAACACAAGGTACAATTTATAATGGTTCGACACAAAACTTTACCTACGTCCACTTCTCCTAAGTCTCAATTTAGGGTTCCATTAATCACTTCACAATTACAACAAAGATTCAATCCCTAGTGTTTTCAAGGCTTACACTCAAATCTTTATAATCATAATCAAACTCATAATATCCAACTCTCAATTACAACAATAATGCCCCAACATTAATCACATATCAACTCAAGATTACAAATAAAAGCTTAAGGTTGTGAAAAGAGTGAGAAAGAGAGAAACATAATCAAATTGCAAGTAAGATTTAGTTTCTAGCAAAGTAACTTACATGTAGAAGAGTTTCCTTGGCTTTAAATATGTTCTATACTCAAAATAGATTCGTTAGGAAGCAAAAATCACTAAATAAATCTATTAGAACATTTTAAATTTAAAGCGAAAAACTTTCTGCAAAAGATGCGTACGGCCATACGTGATCCCATATGCCCATACCGCTACCTAAAATGCAATACCAATTTGGGCAGTGGTTATGGTACGACCATACCACCCACTTGGTATGCCCGTACAAAACCTACTACTAAATTTGGCATGTGGTACGACCAACCGTGCAGTTGTACAACCTAATGAACAAAATATGGTACGCCCGTACCTGAACCGGTATGCCTATACCAAGTAGCATTTTTCAATTTTAACTAGAGAAAGCTGGTACGGCTAGCCGTATGCCCGTATCGTGTAAAATACTAATATGGTATGCCATACTTGAACATATACACCCGTACCACTCATATTTTCAACATTTTTATTTAAATTAACTTAAATTGATTTTGTAAAACACAAACATCAAAATAATGAGTCTAACAATCTCCCCCTTTTGATGTTGACAATCAATTTAAGTTTAATTTGAAAAACATACTCCAATTATGAAAAAATTTTATGATTTTGAAATTCTCCCCTTTTGTTTTAGAATTCATGCAATTAATCTCAATCAACATAAAGAAAAAAGTAAACAAATACATAAATGAGAAAATCAAATATCATAAATACTGAAAGAATCAAATAAATGTAATTAAAGTCAAATACTAAAATCAAAATTAAAGTCAACTAAATAAATGTAATCAAAGTCAAAGTCAACTACAAAAGTCAATAAAACTAACAAAACTAGTCAATTCTATCCCTAACTATATATCTCGCCCTTTGTCAATATCAAAAAGCATCAAGGGGGAGGAGGGATAAATGGATAAAGGAATGAGCTGATAGACTAATAGACTAAAGAGTAGCAGTGGTAAAGACATGAAAATTCTAGAACTCTTGTGTATGCTGTATAAGTTACTGATCAATAGAATCAAAACAACGTTTGAACCCGTCAAGTCTGATGTTGAGCACTGTAAACTGCTATGTAATAAGATCCATAACAGATTATGGAGGAGTAGCAGCATTAGTAGTAGTAGAAGGAGCAACAACAACATCAGCAACAGTAGAAGGAGCAGCAACAGCATCAGCAGCAGCAACACTGGAAGAGGATCAGCCCTCAGAATATCTCTGATGTTTGTAGCTTAAAGTCGCCTATCGTCTAGCGTCGTCGTGAGGTGAACTGGTGCGTGCTCGAAGTGAGGCAGGAGTATCATCCTCTATGTACTCTACATCCTTAAGAATGGGTACCTACATGTTCTGGCAGACATCGACTGCCTTAGTACCATACAGTGCAACAATATCATTAGGAAAGCCCAATGCAAGAAGGTGCTCCAAATGCCTCTTAATATACTCAGTGTGGATTGAGTACTCATTGAGACAGTTAGGTTCACTGAGCATCGAAAAGCTCAATGAAAGATATATCTAGATTAGGACCAGAGGGTCTAGGAGCTAGTGAATTAAAAGGGAAACCCTTCAAAGAGTGACAGATATGATAAATGTGAGGACCAAAAAGAATAGCTTGGTCAGGTTGTTTCTGAACACCGACTTCAAGGAACTGATCTTAAAGCTAGCGACTAGTCTGAATGGGAGAACCAGTGACTATAGAGTTAAGAAAACTAAGGTCAGGATCGATCACTATGTCATTCGACTCTGATCGCTCGAAGACAAGATAGATGATCAGTCGATGACAGTAGAAAAGAGAAGGGGATTTTAGATATGAGGCTTTAAGCCTCAAAGGACGGAAAGGAGTATCGAGTGCGATATCCTTCCAAAGGGCATTTTTATCAAAGACAACAGATTTGGCATTTGCAATGCTGTCAATGAGAGAATCAAAAATGGCATCAAACTCATTTTTTATAAGTCTGTAATTATGCCAAAAGAGTTTAAATGTGTAAGTGTGAGACATATCGAGTTTAAACGTCTGTAAAAACTTGAAAGATAGAGAATAGAGAGATTTGTTATCTAAAAATGTGAAATAAGACCAGTCAATGTTAGCCAAAAATCATCTAACATCAGCCTCGAGTTTGAAATGCACGCAATGTTAGCCAATGTTATCTAAAGTGGAAATGCATGTAAAACGACAAGCCAAAAAATATTTTTGACTCAAAATTGCCTGTCAGATCCCAAAAGTCAGAAAATTAGGCATGGGAGGAGTACTATCCTTCGTCTGTACATATTTGCCCTTATCTCAAGGACAAGATGAAGAACCATCATGAGTACCACATGAAGTTATTTGGAAAAATCAAAGTTTTGAAAATTTTTCAAAAGTTCGACAGAGTTTTGACAGAATTTTGAAAAATCCAAAATTTCAAAACACAGCAAAATACAATAATATTCACACCACAACATAATAATACAATAAGGATCAAAAAACTCTATAGGAGTATAGTCAAAAAATAGGTAAAAACTTAGAAAAATCATAAAACAAACTTAAAAGTAATTTTCGATGAAAATAGTGAAAAACCAAATGAAAACTTGAGATTTTGAGTACAATGGACAAAAATTAAGGAGTAGACACAAAGAAAAGAAGATTTTAAGTGATTTAAGAGTGATTTGTTGAGATTTTATAATGAAAATCGAGAGAAATCGGAGAAAGAGGATCGACGGTGGTGAGAAGTGAAAATGGAAAACTAGAAAAATTAAGTTAAAATTGGAGATTTTGAGTCACGTATGGGCGTACTAGATCACGTATGGCAGTACCGGCTCATTAAAATTTGAATTTGTAGAAGAAAACATGTGCACACAGGCATACCAAATTAGGTACGACTGTACCTAAATGATGCCTTTGATATGTACGAGCATGTCATGTGAGGTGTACGACCATACAAAAGCTACTGCTAGAAATTAGATTTTTAAAAGTTTAGGCATACGGGCATACAGGATTGCGTACAGCCGTATAAAAGCTACAGGAATTTTTACTCTTTTGAGTGTGCGGGCGTACTCCCAGGGACATATGGTCATACGGAACCTTCTGCTAAAATGGGAATTTGGATTTAGAGAGCCATACAGGCGTACGAGATCACATATGGTCGTACGAGCATAAAAAATTGAATTTTTTAAAAAGGATTTTTGAGATTTTTCTTGAAAGTTTAGAGTTTAAAATATATTCCTACTTCAAAAATGATTCCTTCATTCATGCTTAATGAAGTTTAAACGTTCTTCTCATAGGGGTTTTATGCAAAATATCTTCAAGTTGGTGAGTTGCATCAACAAATTCTAATACAACTTTCTTATTTTACACATTATCATGTAAGAAATGATGCTTAATGTCTATATGTTTACTCCTAGAATGTTGTATAGGATTTTAGATAAGTTTTATAGCACTAGTGTTATCACATTTGATAGATGTATATGAAATACAAACATTGTAATATTGCAATTATTGTTGAATCTATAACACTTGAGCATAACAACAACTAGCAGATATATGCTCAACTTTAGCAATAGACAAAGAAATAAAAATTTGCTTCTTACTAAACTAAGAAATCAAACAATTCCCCAGAAAATGGCATGTTCTAAACGTACTTTTCCTATCTAACATATTTCTAGCAAAGTCAGCATCATAAAAAGTAATGAAGTCAAAAGATACACTCTTAGGATACCACAAGCCATAATTTGAAATACTAATCAAGTATTTGAAAATTTGTTTCACAATATTCAATTAAGATTCCTTAGGAGATGCTTGAAACTAAGTACACATACATATAATAAACATAATATCCGGCCTAGAAGCAATTAGATAAAGTAAACTACTTATCATACCTTTATACTTGTTTTGATATACTTACTAGCCACTTTTATCCAATGAAAGCTTGGTTGTTGTACTCATGGGCATTTTACTTGCTTTAGCATCATCCATTCTGAACTTTTTCAACATCTCTTGAGTATACTTGAATTGGTTGATGAAGATTCCATCTTCACATTGCTTGACTTGAAGTTCTAAAAAGTACTTCAATTCTCCTATCATGCTCATTTCAAATTCGCTCTGCATACACTTAGAGAATCCTTGCACAACTCTTCATTAGTAACACTAAATATAATATCATCAACATAAATTTGCACAAGCAAAATGTCATGCTTATAGTTCTTAATGAAAAGTGTTGTGTTTGCCTTGCCTTTTTCAAAACCATGATCAATTAAAAATGAACTAATCTATCATACCATGCTTTAGGAGCTTGTTTAAGTCCATACAGAGCTTTGGTGAGTTTGAAAACATGATTTGGAAAGTTAAATTCTTCAAAGCCAGGGATTGTTCAACATCGACTTCTTCTTCAATAAAACTATTTAGAAATGCACTTTTGACATCCATTTGAAACAATTTAAAATTCATATAAGATGCATATACTAACAACATTCTAATTGCTTCTAATCTAGCTACAAGAGCAAAAGTATCATCATAGTCTATACCTTCTTCTTAACTATATCCTTATGCCACTAATCTAGCCTTATTTCTAGTTATAGTACCATCATCATCTAACTTATTCCTAAAAACCCACCTAGTACCAATAACAGAAGCATTCCTAGGTTTAAGTACTAAAGTCCATACTTTGTTCCTTTCAAATTGATTAAGTTCCTCTTATATGACAATAACCTAGTTTTCAACATTTAAGGCTTCACTAATGTTCTTTGGTTCTATTTGAGATATAAATACAAGGTTATTGTGAATATCTTTAAAATGAGAATGAGTGGTTACCCTTTTTGATGTTTCACCTATGATTTACTCCGTAGAGTGCTCCTTAGGAAATTGTCAATCTTTTGGAAGATTATATGAAATTTGAGTAGTGGCAAGGTGAGGAGGAAGCTCATTGTTTTATTCCTTTTCAACATCTTTTGGGATCACTTCTTGTTGTTGGTTCTCATGTTCCTTTTCTTATCCCATTAAGATACCTATATCATCATCATCAACAAGATCTTTTCTTGGACCAAGGGGGTTAGTTTCATTAAAAATAATATGCATTAATTCTTCAACAACCAAAGACCTTTTATTAAAAACTGTATATGTTTTACTAGATGTTCCATATCTAAGAAATAAACCTTCATCCATTTTAGGATCAAAGTTTTCAAGATTATCCTTAGTATTTAAAATATAGCACTTACAACTGAATACTCTAAGATATGAAATTCTTGGTTTTCTACCATTCCATAGCTCATAAAGAGTTTTATTCAAAATAAGTCTTAAATGAACTCTATTTGATACATAGAAAGCGGTATTAATCACTTCAACCCAAAAGTATGAAGGTAATTGATACTCATTAAGTGTAGTACGTGCTATATCATAAAAATTTTTATTTTTCCTTTCCACTACCCCATGTTGTTGAGGAGTTCTAGGAGATGAAAAGTTATGATTAATACCATGCAAATCATAAAACAATTTGAAATTTTCATTTTGAAATTCCTTTCCATGGTCACTCCTAATAGATGAAATATAAAATCCTTTTTCATTTTGCATTCTTTTGGTTAATGTTTGAAAAACACCAAATGCATCATCTTTATGAGCTAGAAATGAAACCCAAGTAAATCTAAAGTAATCATCTATCACAACAAGTGTATAATGCATACATCATAGACTAGCAATCCTAGTTGGTCCAAACAAATCCATATAAACTAATTGAAGTGGTTTAGTTGAGGTTACCTTATTCTTTACCTTAAATGAGGATTTAACTTGTTTGCCCATTTGACAAGCCTTACATACCTTATCTTTGAGGAATTTTATCTTGGGAAGTCCAACTACATGTTCATTTTTCGCAAGATCACTAATGTTCTTAAAGCTTGCATGTCCAAGCCTTCTATGCCATAGCCATGAATCCTCACTTATTGAAATAAGACACTTAACATTTTTGTTAATGAAAGAATCTAAATCAATCACATAAATATTTTCAATTCTTTCACCTTGAAATATTAACTTGTCATCACCTTGTAACCATTATCATAAAGTTGGCTTATACTTAACAAATTATGCTTCAATCCTTCAACTAATAAAACCTTATTAATAGAAAAATTAGATTCCTTACCAACTTTACCCATGCCAATCACTTTATCATTAATATTGTCTCTAAATGGGACATTGCCACTATACTAATTCTCTAGAGGAGAGAATAGGCTTGCATTCCCAGTCATATGTCTTGAGCATCCACTATCAAGATACCATTTATTCATACTTATTTTGGATCTCAAGCATACCTAGTAAACAAATACAACTACTTTGTTTTAAGTACCCAAATGTATTTGGGTCCTTAGGGGTTAGAAATAAGCATATCACTACAACTCCAATGCATTTTCTTAATATAGCATCTATTGGTTATATGTCCCTTTTATTGCAATAATGATAAATTACATTCTTAAATTTTAAATGATGATATGCACTTTTCTTAATATTGGATGAATAACCATGACTTATTTTACATGAGCATGCACATTTATGTCATTTATCATGATCTTTGTTAAATCTAGTGGAGTGGGATGTTTGAACACTTTTATTCTTACATTTCACTTCACTATCCTTTGAAGATGATGCCTTTAAAAATATTGTTCCTTTAGAAGAGTATGAGGAATTTTGATTAAAACCAATACCTTTTCAATCACCTTTTAGGTTTTGACATTTCAAAATTGAATCAATTTTAACACCTCCCATTTCAAATTTTGAAATGTTTTCTTTAATCAAATCTTTTTCTTTTGAAAGTTGCTTAATTTGATTTTTCAAATTTTCATTGTCCCTTTTTAAAATTTCATTTTCTTTCTCAAAAGTTTCATCCTTAGTTTTGAAAGTAGTAAGTTCATCAACTAAAGAAATTAAATTCTTATTTTGTTTTGACAAATTTGCTAACTTAGTTTTGAAAAACTTGTTTTTACTAGCCAGTTGCTCATACTTTTCTAAGAGTGTTTTTAAAGCATCTTCTTCATCATCCATATCATCATTATAATAAGATTGTAAGGAAGTAGTTACCTTATCATCATCCATGATTACCATGAAGCAAAGATTGGTTATGCCTTCATCATTGGATGTACTATTTGATTTGCTGTCATCATCCTAAGTTGCTTTCAATGCCTTCTTTTTGAATGGCTTGAATGACTTCTTAAGCTTTGGACATTTGTTTCTCATGTGTCCTAGTTTGTTACACTTAAAATAAGTGACTTCATTTCTCTTAAGTGCATCTTTTTTGCCTTAATCTTTCCATGCTTCAAATGGATTTTTGAAGTCCTTCTCATATTTCTTCTTTTTCATAAGAAGATTTTTCACTCTTTTTGAGAGAAGAGCAACCTCATCATTAATATCTCCTTTATTTATGGAAGTTGCATCCTCTTCTTTAAAAGCTTTAAGCAATATTCCTCTTTGTTTATCTTCCTAAACTCCTTGCTTAAGAGTAATCTCATGTGTAAGGAGCTTTCTAAGTAGTACGTCGATTGACAAAGTTAATAAGTCATTTGCTTCTTTGATTGAGGTAACTTTAGCTTCCCAATCCTTCTTTGGAAGTACTCGTAGGATTTTGTTATTGATGTCCTCCTTTTGATATATCTTTCCAACTTCATCAACCCATTTGTGATTACTATAAGACAGTTGTACATCTCTGAAATGCTCTCATTCACCTTCATAGTGAATAACTCATATTGATGAGTTAAAAGCTGCACTTTCTTGGTTCTGACTTGGTTGGTTCCTTCATGGTGTGTCTCCAAGGCATCTTATATTTGCTTAGCCATTATACAATGCAAAACACATCCATATTCTTCATGACTAATTACATAATACAACATGTTCATTGTCTTCTTATTCCTGGGATTTGCCTTGAGCTCTTCTCTAGTCCAAGTTGCTTTGGGCTTGAGAGTTATGATACCCTCATTTATGACAGTTAGAGGAGAAAAATCATATTCAATAAAATTAAACAAATCCACTCCATTACTTTCCAAGAAGACTTCCATTCTATGCTTCCAATATAAGTAATTTGTTCCATCAAAGAAGGATGGTCAATTGTAGGATTGATTCTCAATACCTTGAGTTGCCATTGATCTTTAGCTCTAGAATGTTAATTCTAATCAACAAATGAGCACTACATGCTCTGATATCAAATGAAATCCTAGAATTTATAGCAACACAAGGCATAATTTATAGTGGTTCGGTATAATACTTTGCCTACATCCACTTCTCCTAAGTCTCAACTTAAGGTTCCACTAATCACTTCCCAATTATATGGGTAGAAAGCCCTAGACCATCTACACAACTATGCCTATTATTCAAGGCTTTAGCAGTTTGTGCCTGTGTATGCAGTTGACTCCAATAATGCTGCTAGCAAGCCAAAGTGGCCTTAGGATAATAAATAGGTTAGTTTACCTTGGTCTTTATCTTATTTAGCATGTCTCTATACTAGTTAGACATGATATATAAATGTTGCATCAGTTTCATACAAATCATTATTTTAACTTATTCTGCTAAAATTTATTGGAAATAAAATTCATCTAACTAGATTATCATGCAATGTTGTTAGACCTCTAAGCCTGGTAGATTATTGCATTAGAAAATTTCTCCTTATCCCAATAGAAATATTTCTACAAAGGTAAAATGCAATTTATAATTAGTAAATGATGCTATCATTTTAATGACTCATTTAATAAGTTTATTATCTAAAACTCCTCTCAATATGGTGGAACAATCATGGGTGATACTGCTACCTATGAAGTGCCCTCTAAGATAAACTTTTATGTAAAAATCTCTTTGATCTTCGTAGAGCATTGGAAAGATGGCTCCAAGCTTGAATAAACAAATATTTTTTAATAAGAAATAGTAGATATAAAGTGAAGGTCATATAACATTAACAAATAAAAATGAAGGTAACTTACATCCCATTAGTAATACAGTGTCGTCAAGCATGAGGAACAGGTGCTAAATGTTAAGGTCCAACATTTGCTACTAAAGAAGATGAAGATGTAGCTGGAGGTGTATGTAACATGAAATATGTAGCTCCTTATGATATAGTATGAAGTAGGTGGTAAAGTAGGAGCAGCTAGTGAGATGGATGGAGGTGCCACTGTAGATGTACCAATTGCATGCGATATGGGTGTCCTTAGCAGTGATGTGCTTGCATTGCTTGCCATAGATGAACTCTATCTTGATGACATATAACTATACAAATGATGACGACCCCCATATCCAAGCCCTTGATCCTTATCTAGATAAAATTTTAAAAATTAACACATGCATTATAAATATAACAAGTATGGTAATATAAAGAAAGATAGACATAAAGCATGATAAATATTAAATAAAAAATAATAACAAAATTTCATAAAACTATGTGATATTACATTACAAGTACATAACATTACCCGTTATTCATTACCACCACTTTCAATATTTTCAAGTTTCTCTAACCAATAAGTAGATTTTGTATTGATAATGTCATCCTCATCTATATGATCATCTTGACCATCACTTATATCTATCAACCCTCCATCTGAATCATTCAAACAATTAATATAGTGATGTGAAGAATCATCAATTACGATAATTTCATTATCATTATGACATTCTTTTTGGAATGCAGCTGTGTTTATTATTTATTATTATAATTATTATGATTAATATATGTATTGTTAATATAATAATAATAATTATATTTATTATATTTGTTATTATTATTACATTTATAAGGATTATTAGTATTATATTAATAATAATAATTATTAATATTATTATATTTATTATTATTATATTTATTATCATTATAAAACATATTATTATTATTATATTTATAATTTTTATATTTATTATGATCATTAAACATATTATTATTATGTCTATTATTATTATATTTATTATGATTATTAAACATATTATATATATATATATATATATATATGTATATATATATATATATATATATATATATATGTATATATTATAAGAATGTAGTATTAAGCGATCACTAGTTGCTTGTCAAACTTATTTCAACTTTAAAGCTTCCATGACCTATCATGTTAGCATTACATTACCATATTAATTCTACCTACATTACATAACAGAATCAAATGCTAAGCACTCATCTACATGAAAATTTGACATGCATTTTTAATCAATTTCAAACCCATTATAAATTAGCATCACTCATACTATAACTACTTTTATATTACATGATTGCCATGAATTATACAAGTTTATTACATATACATCATGAAATATGAATTCATTTACAAAAAATGAACATGAATAAATTTGTATATTAATTGTATACTTATTGGTTATGGTGTATAAAAAATAACTAGAACATAATAAAATATGACTATTTATTTCAAGAAGTAGAGGCAATATTCATGTAAGCGTCAGTTTCTATCACAGCCCAAAGCGAGGCTTGCGATGCTCACGGACCGAGGATCGCACTTAGAGCAAAAGCGCAGTCTTCCCGAGGGGCTACTTCAAGGAATGATACGGACTCAAAAGAGTCACAAGGGAGTTACCACCAGATGGTTTTGGATTGGTCCAACCGACCTATAACATGGGTGCTAGTTAAACCCTTCAGAGATTGGGTTCAGGTGGTGGAGATCTATTTCTATGAGTTTCCAAAATCAATTTTACCATTATAGTTGGAATTAATTGTCCTAAGCAGGCAAGCATACGAGCATATATGTAAGCACACAGCGCGACATGCGATTTGGCGTTGCAAGGTTGCACGTAGAATGACATATAATGCTATACGACATGTGAGATGAATGACATGGCATATGCATGACATGTGGAATGGATGATATACCATATGCATGATATGACATAGCAATATATGTGTGTAATAACATGGCATATGATATGGCATAGTGATATGTATGTGAATTGGTATTCAACATGGTATATGTCATGGCATACGATATGCCATGTGACATGGCCTGGCATAATGGCATATGACATGATGATAGCATGTGATATGGCATGACATATAGCATGGCATATAACATGACAAGTTGCATGTATTGTGTTGCATATTGGCATATGTTGGCGTATTTGAGTTATATTGGCATACAAGATAAATATATTGTGGCATGGCATATGCATGGCATGGCATAAGGGTGTGTGATATGGTATGTGACATGGCATGTGACATGATATGACATATATATTATGGCAAATATAATAAACCATCCACGAATAAAAAATATAGAGGTCGGTGAAAGGGATCGAAGAAATAGGGGATACACAAGGGATTTTAGGGGATTAATTATTACAGACCAATAATAATCCTATCCTATTACATAAATATCTACGCATACAACATTTTTGGGGTGTTAAGTAACACCCCCTCCTCTTCGGGTACTATTTTGCCTTGGGTTGCACGAGCTAAAAATGCATAATGGAAATATGTAAAATAAACACAAATAAATTCATTAGTAGCAAATGAATTTAGGATTTATTTGACTAGTCCAATGCTATATGAAAAGCATGAACCAAGAGTCAAAATCCAACAATTTTTAGCAACAAATCATGCAAATTTAGACGAGTTAGATCGTGAAAATTAATAAAGATAAAAATGATTTTAAGCAAAATTATTTTTGTTTGATCATGGAAAATCAAATGGGAGTGCTAACATCACTTGGAGTAATTAGAGATAGCCACTTAATCAATTTGAATCCAATCCTTTCAAAAATCATATTTTTAACGATTTAAATCGGTATTTAATCATAGAAAATTAATTTTGAGGCCAAAATTAATTAAATGTAATTAATTTATGATAAATTCAGTACATTTGAGCTACTGTGAAGCATCAAATGTTACTGAAAAAATCAAATCGGTTTTGAAAATGAGTGAAAATGTGATTTTTCAGGAAATTTTCCAGGGAAAGTGCGTCGCATCTAGACTTATGTGTGCCACACATAGGCTATGTGTGGTGCACATAGGTGAAGGTATGGCACACATAGCATGTAAATCTGCAAGAAAATCAAGTTTGTCAGTACAAAAATGATCTACATACCAAAATGTGAAAGTTTAATGAAGACAGTACCTCATTTTAAGTACGAATCGGCCTTCGTTTTGCAATTCAAATAAGTAATTATGTAATTAACTTGAATAATTAATTTTAAGGCTAAAATCAATTAGATCTAGACAATATTTGATATATCTTGAACACCAGAGGCATGGAAAAGCCTCTGATGTTGCTGGAAAAATCAGATCCGAAACAAAATGGGCAAAAAACAGGATTTTTTATGAAATCGAGGGCCTATATGCACTGCATATAGGCCTATGTGCACCACATATAGGGAAGATGTGGTACACATAAGGCTATATATGGTGCATATGGCAGAGAAAATAAAAGGAAAACAAAGGTTTTTTGGTAAAAACCTGAGATCCAACCCCGATCTAGGTAGATCGGAGCCTCAAAATGGATTTTCACTCTGTAGATTTGCATCCACCTTGAATAATTAATTTTTAAAGTTAAAATTCAATTGTATTTGAAAGATTTATGATAGATCTAGAACACTAGAGGCATGGAAGAGCCTCTGATGAAGCTAAACTCATTAGATTGAGGAAGAAAATGAGTGAAAATAGGGGGAAAATAGCATTTTTTGGGAATTTTTGGGCCTATATACATAGTATATAGGCCTATGTATGCCACAAATAGGCTACATGTGGTGCACATTGGTCTATGTGTGGTGCACATAGCTTGGAAAATAGAGGGAAAATAGACATTTTTGAGAAAAACATGAAATCTGGCTCGGATCTAGGCAGATCAAAGCTAGAAACACGTAATTTTGGTTATAAAACAGTAAGAATAACCAAGATAGAAGCATGATTGAAGCTAATCCATAAGAAATCAAGCCAAAAACTCAAGATTCAAACAAAAATAGGAAGAAAATAAAGGAAAAGTAGCATTTTCACTCACCACATTAGGTTTTTCTTCAATATCTTGCTTCCAAACATGCTTAGGGAGCTTAACTAAAGCCAATTAGTCTCTAAATCCTAAGGGATTAATTAATCAAGTGCTTAATTAATTTTAGGAGAATTTTGGCAGAGTTTTGGCTTGCTTCTAGAGCAATTTTCGGACCTATTCTGATAAACCTCGAGCTCTATATTTATAGAGCAAAATTAGGGTTTGGAAAAATTGTAATTTTTGGTCTGGATTTGAAAATTTTTAGGCTATGTGCGCCTTACATAGTGCTATGTGCATTACACATAGCCTATGTGCGCAGCATGTAGTGCTACATGCGCAGCACATAGCATTTTGATCCGTTGCATGGGGCCCACTGTGGTTGCATCGGGATGTGCACCCTATGCCCTAGAAGCATCATTTTGTGTCCTAAGGTATTGTGTAATATGGCTCACATCCAGTTTGATCCCGAGAAGGCTCCCGACCAAACGTCTTTTTTTGCTATATGCGTAGCACATAATGCTATATGCTACGCATATAGCATTTTGCCCTTATGTGTGCCGCCTTGCACAAGCAAAATGGGATGTGCATTGTATGTCAAAGCGTCATTTGACATATTAAGATGTTTTTCAATGAAAAGTATTTTGGATTTGGTCCAGAAGATAGGCCCCACCAAACGTCTTTTTTTCTTGCATAGTACATGTATAGTGCTATGCACTAAATTCATTTTATTTGTGCATTCTGTCTTGTACGAGTAAAATGCGATGCATTTCGCATGTCAAATAAGCATTATTTGACATTGTGAGATGTCGTGGGCCTTACCAGGTGGGCCCCACATATGGGCCCCACCAATATATGGCCTCCACTAAACGTCTTTTTTTTCTGGCAAATAATGCTATGTGCTCAGTGTGCTTTGTTTATGCATTCTATCTTGTTTAGGTAAAATGTAAAGTGTTCTGCATGTCCAGAACACACAGAGAAGGCCCAATAGCATGTTCACAAATCTGGGTTGACCTCAGGGATTGATACTAAGCCGAATTGATAAAAACTTGAGATTGGACAAGGGTAAAAGGTCAGGGTCAATAGTTTGGCCCCTAACTAGGACCATTTTGAGGTGACACAAGTACAAGTCGTCAAAATGAGATATGATCATAATATGACTTTTCATCAAAAGTAAGGAAGGTACCTGACCGATGCTCATGTCGAGGCCTGATGCTCATGCTGAGGCTTACGGGGTGCGCGCGTTGAGGATTTGCAGAGTGCTCACGTTGAGGCTTGTAGAGTGCTTGCGTTGAGGGTTGCAGAGTGCTCACGTTGAGGCTTGCAGAGTACTCGTGTTAAGGCTTATAACCCAATTCTACAACTGGGAGCCTGGTGCTCGGGCTAAAGGTGATCAATGTTGATCTACTGCTTATACTGAGGCTCAGGAACCCAATTCTACCACTGGGAGCCTAGTGCTTGGGCTAAAATGATCAATGCTGATCAGAGGTCTTCTGCAAGACCAATGGCTTTACTGTGAGGCTTGAAATCATCTGTAATCTGCATTCAGATGCCTACTACGAGAATTTAGGAACCAAAGGCTTGGTTCTGCGATCGCTGCTGGATTAAGTGGTCAATTGTAGGACCTGGATGACCATCTGCTAGGTCAGTGCTCGCGCCATCAAATAAATGTCAAATATCTCCAAAATGGCATTTGGAATCCTCTGCTGGGTCTTTGACATTTCTTAGTTGACAGTTTTGACCAGTAAAAATCCCAATTTTGTCACTGGGGGCCCGGCGTTCAGGCTATCCAACCAAGGCTGACCGATGGTCACTATAAGACCAATGGTTTTCTTACTAGTTTAATCATCTGAAGTGAGCATTCAGATGCCTATGGCTAGGGTTTGAGAATCAAAAGCTTGATTCTGCGATCTCTGCTGGATCGGGTGGTTTAGCTGCAGAACCAGAGGTGACCATCTGCTGGGTCAGGGTGATCAACCGTCAGATCTATTCTCATACCATTAAATAAGTGTTGACTATCTCTGAAGCTTGCATTTAGGATCCTTTATCGGAATGCAACACTATCTGGTCAATGGCATGACCATAACTCAAAGGTTTGACTAGTTTTGATTGTCTATTGGATCAATTTCCTATTTGTGCTAAACATGGAAAAATAATTTATCAGTGAAATTGGTATTGAAATGGTCTAGTAAAAATACTTGAATTTTTGAGTATCAGTCTGCTGCATTTTGACTGATTTTCTAGATTTTTCAGACGCTGCAGGTCATGAAAATTGGGCTCGACGGAGTAAACAACCTTTAAAAATTCTAAAATTTTTACCCGAGGCCTAACTTTTCATATGTATTTTAATGGGAGGGTGGCACACATTAGCAGAGCTCCCATAAGGGTGGCGTATGTTAGCAAAAATTGCTACATGTGGAGTGCGTTTCACTAAATGCTGCGCATATAATTTGGAAATTTTATATTTCAAGGCTCAAATCTAAAAATTCAGTTTGTTTCCCCCTTGAAAATTGATTTTCTCTCAAACCCCAAACTGAAAACCCAATGTTTTTATGAAAATGGCCGGAATTAGGATGCAACCAACGCCTCGGGACCCAGAATCTGTCTCGAGTTATGCTCTAACCAAACTCACAACATGTGACGCCTATTTTGGAGCCCGTTTTGGTGATGTAGTTGTGGAAACTTTTGCCATAGACTCCCATTGGTCCCGAGCTCCTCCCGAGAAGGTGAGTTTTTTGCAACTCGGCTTGATTTTGCTATTTTTTGGGAATTGAGTTCTAGGCTATTTTTCTTGCATTTAGGCTAGTATTTGACCTGAATTAGGTGCTAGGCTGAAGCTAGGCTTAGGTCAGCTTATGTTGGTCGAGGCGTTTCGAGGAAATCAGGGTTTTTTGGAGCGGGTTTCTGCTATATGTGGCGCATATAGCACTATGTGTGCCACATGCAAGCTATGTGTGGCACATATAAGGCTATGTACTGCTCACATAGCTAGGAAAAATAGGCCAAATCATGCATTTTTTGGCTATTTTTCAAGAAATTACACATTTTTACTTGTTCATAGGCATGAATAAGTAGATTTTGGGTTTTAGGGAGGAGCTCTATACCTCTGAAATGCTATCTGTATTCTGTAATTCAGTTTAAAAACTAACCTGAATTCTATAATTTATAGAGGGAGTGAACGATCATTGACACTGGAAGCATCTGAGGAATCTTTGAGTGGTGCTCCCAACTGCCTCAAGAGATTCATGTCAAAGTGGACCAGAGCTGCTTTGGTCTATATATCTCCTGTTTTAGTGGTGTAGAGAAGAGATGCACCGGTTCATCATTATGAGCGGTGGATGGATTCCACACACACCTTCAATCTACCAGTGGGAGAAATCGCAATTACCCCTGGGATTTTTACTGGAATCATCGGGCTGGAGTGTGCAGGGCTGCCTATACAATTTGATGCTAGATTGACGTCACTGTATTGGGCGTATGGTACAATCTTTGATTTGTTAGGCATGTCACCAAGCATGAGGTGCAGACATAGCATATCATATGACTGTCTCAGAGAAGCAGTGTTGGCAAAGATGCTCGATCAGATAATCTCTGTAGATCAGTATACTTGCAGCTTTCTACTGTATGTGCTGGGGTTTACTTTGTTCATTGATACCAGGAATATCATCCATATATCTGTGCTGTGGGCTCTCTGTAAGAGTAGCGTGCCATGGACGCGGGAGCGCTGCACGCTGTTCAGTGTGAGATGCCGTGGTGCTTGCTCTCAATGGCGTACTTCCATAGTTGATTGTTCTTTAACCTAGAAAAATCGCGTCAAGGTTATTAAGTGGAGTCGCCACCTAGTTTGTTTCGTCAATTCAATTGAATGACTAGAAAACTAG
>CANYBF012144031.1:0-11556 GCA_948192965.1 Dalechampia spathulata
ACGCAATAGAGATCAAGAACGAAGGACATCTGCATTGAATGTAAGAGTTACTATCAAACTGTCGCTTCAAATCTCTAAACTGTTTTCTATGTGTTTTGATGCAAAGATCATCTTTTGGTTTGTTGTTTTAAAATAAAAATTGTAAATTTCTTCCGCTGCTTATTAACTATGCAAACCAACAGTGGGGGTATTTGATTGAGTGCCAAAATGTCATGTTTTATGGCCACAAACAACCCATTATAGCGTAGTAAAGTTGCTAAAATAGTTGACTTGTCTATGTTTTATGTTTTACAGGCCAAAATGGGGAGTTTTAAAGAAACATGCTTAAAAGGGAGACTTTAGAGCTAATTTTGATTTTAAAGCTTTGTGATACGGCTTGTGGGCATAAGACTGGCAGAAACGACATGATAAAGTTGTGTTTTAGAGGACTAGACATGGAAGAAGTTGAGACAAATTCAAATTCTACAAGCTGAATATTGATAAGGCTTGCAGGCATAAGAGAACCCAAAATGGCGTCACTTGATCAGTTTTGAAGAGCTATACGTGAAAGAGTTTGGGAAGCACTCAAACTAGTATAGCTAGACGAGGAAGAGATTATGAAGGAATTAAACTCTTATATCTGAAGATTAGGATAAATAATTATTTATTTTTATTAGTTTATTTATTTTATTTTCCTTCTATAAATAGGAACATGTTCCTATATAGAGGGGGGTTCAGATTTGATTTGCTAGAACAATCAATTGTTTTATTTTCTTTTCATTTAATTCAAGTTTTATTTTTATTCTTCTATTTTTCTATTTTTTATTTACCAATGATGTGTGGCTAGGTAATTTTATTTTTCCCAATTGGAAGCAATTCAAGTTATTCATCAATGATTATGTTAGATCTAAATGATCTTAATTCCATTGGCAAAGCACTATTCTCTTTAACTCTAAATTTCACAGAACCATTGTTGTTCTTAGTGCATGTAAATAAGGCCTATTGTATGTCTCTAAGTTTTACATAAAGCTAAGTGAGTTGTTTGATAAGGAAAAGTCACTCGACTTGATGGAGTGGTAAAGTAAGGTGTTATCCTTATTGCGGTATGAGGTAGTATTTCTTATGGCTTAGAAGATTTAGTTTGAACGCTAGGGATGCTGGATCATAACTATTAACTTGAGTCGGGTCTTTCTAATTCCTAATGCAATGTTGGGATGACTTGTGAGAATCTTATTCCACTGTGTTTATCTCGGAATTAAAGGCATTTCATAGAGTTTGTTTTATGGCATCTTACAACTCAGGAAAGATTAGGGTGTGAGAGACTTGCTTGGCAAACTATAACCGACTTAGTTCTATTTTGTCATTAGACTAATAATGAATTGATAATCATAATTGGTTGATGAATACTTGAAGCTTTTGGTTGGAAGAATTACTTATTATTGAATTTCTTTAATTTATTTTATTTATTTCTTCATTTGCTTAATTACTTTCCAATTCCCTTCGTTTATTTTAAATGTAAAGAATGAAGGAAGTTGAAACTATCTCTGTGGGATTTGAGCCTTACTTCCACTACTACAAAATTATAATTCCTACATACTGGTAGTGTTGACCTTTACTTTTCACCCTTGTGTAATTTTGGGTTTCTGTCGATTCGGTTCGGTATTAGTCCCCGATGTCGACCTCGATAGTGCATATATGCTTGTTTGGCTTTCTCTGAGTGTTCTGGTGCACAGAGCACATCGCAGTTGGTGGGGCCCACCATGATTTTAACAGGGCCCGCCACCCTTGTCAGCTTTCTCTAAGCATTCTGGACATGCAAAACACACTGAATGCATAGCACTGCATGCACAGCACTTCAGTGGAAGGAAAATGCTTAGCGAGGCCCATGTGTTGTTGAGGCCCACATAAATAGAACACACTGATAACATCTTACAATGTCAAATAATGCTTATTTGACAAACAAAATGCATAACATGCAAAATACTACATTTTGGGCATATAGCACTATATGCCCGAAATAGGATGCTTGGTAATGCCCATCTAACCAGGAGCCATTTTCCACAGTGCTCTAATATGTCAAATAACACTTATTTGATATAAGAAATACATTGCATTTCACCCGTACGAGGTGAAACACACAAACAAAATGATTTAGTGCATAGCACTATACGCGTACTATGTAAGAAAAAAGACATATGATGGGGCCCACCTTCCGGACCTAATCCAGAAAAATTTTTATTGCACAATGTCTTAATATGTCAAATGATGCTTATTTGACATATGGTTCACATCCCGTTTTGCTCGTATAAGGTGGCATATATAGGATGAAAACGCTATATGCACCGCATATAGCACTATGTGCTACGCATGTAGCAAAAAGAAGATGATTGGTAGGGACCACTTTGGAGACCAAATCTAACATGATCCACATAGCACAACATGTTAGAATGTCAAATAACGCATATTTAACATGTGACACGAGTTACATTTCACCCATACGAGGTGAAATGCATGAATGGGGTGCATGATACTATGCGCACTATTTGATGAAAAAAGACGTTTGGTCGAGAGCCTTTTCAAGACCAAATTAGGAAAACTTTGCATTGCACAATGCCTTAGTATGTCAAATGATGCTTAGTTCACATATGGCTCACATCTCGTTTGGCCCGAACAAAGCAAAATGAATAGGGGCAAAACACTATATGCACCGCATATAGCACTATGTGCTACACATATAGCATAAAAAATGTTTGGTCAAGAGCCTTCTTGGGAAAAAACCAAATGTGAGCCATATTTCATAATGTCTTGGCACACAAAATGATGCTTATGGGACATGGGGCGCAAGTCCCGATGCAACCCCAGTGGTGCCCATATGATGGGTCAAAAAGGCTATATGTAGAGCATGTAGCACTACATGCTCTGCACATAGGCTATGTGTGGCACACATAGGCTATGTGTGGCACACATAGCCTAAAAATTTTCAAATTCGGACCAAAACTTACAAATTTACTAAACCCTAATTTGGCTCTATAAATATAGAGCTTGGGGTTCAGATAAAGGGATCTGAAATTTGCTCTTGGGCAAGGGAAAACTATGCCAAAATTCTTCTAAAATTAATTAAACACTTAATTAATTAAATTCTTAGGATTTAGAGACTAATTGGCTTTAGTTAGGCTTCTTAAGCACAATTGGAAGCAAGATTATTGAAGAAAACCTACTACTCAAAGGCAATTCTTCCTTTTCTTCCATTTTTCTATGGATTTTGCATAAATCTCCTAATTTTTGCTTGAACTACTTGTGATTGGCTTCAATCCTGAGTTTTTATGGGTTACTCATGCTGTTGAGTACCCAAAAACACTGATTTCCAGCTTTGATCTGCCTAAATCCAAGCCGGATTTCACGTTTTTCTGAAAAACCTTCTATTTTTTCTGATTTCCAGGCTATGTGCACCACACATAGACCTATGTGTGCCATATGTAGCTCATGTGTGGCATACATAGGCCTAGATGCAGTGCATATAGGCCCAAAAACCTCCAGAAAATGCCAATTTTCTCTCATTTTTACCAGTTTTTCACCCGATCTGGTCTTTTCAGTGAAATTTGAGGCCTCTCTATGTCTCGGGTGTTCTTGATCTACCACATATTTCACAAATCTATAATAATTTTAACTTTAAAATTATTTTTCTTGTGTTGGATGCAAATCCAGGAAGCAAAAACCCATTTTCAAGCTCCAATCTGCCTAGATTGGGGTTGGATCTTAGGTTTTTGCTTAAAAACTCCATTTTCTCTCTGTTTTTCAAACTATGTGTGCCACACATACATGTATGTGCACCATAGACAACCTATGTGTGGCATACATAGATCCCGAATTTCACAGAAAAATCATTTTTCACCCAATCCGTTTTGGATCTGAGTTTTCCAGCAACTCCAGAGGCTTATCCATGTTTTTGAGGTTCTGGATTTATCAAATATTATCTAGATCTAATTGATTTTAGCCTTAAAATTAATTATTCAATTTAATTGCATAATTAAATGTTTGGATTGCAAAACGGAGGCCGATTCGCATTCAAAATGAGGTACTGTCTTCATTAAACTTGCATATTTTAATCTATAGATCATTTATGCACTGACAGATTTGATTATTTTGTAGATTTACAAGCTATGTGCACCACATGTCATGCTATGTGCACCACACATAACCTATGTGTGGCGCACATAGTCTAATGCGCGGCGTACATTCCCTAGAAAATTTCCAGAAAAACCTCATTTTTGCTCGTTTTCAAAATCGATTCGATTTTTCCAGTAACATTTGATGCTTCACAATAGCTCAAGTGTATTGGATCTATCATAAAATAATTACATTTAATTAATTTTGGAATCAAAATTAATTTTCTACGATTAAATGTTATTTTAACTCGTATAAATATGATTTTGATAGGATTGGATTCAAATTGGTTAAGGGGCTATCTCTAAATTATTCCAAGTGATGTTAGAACTCCCATTTGATTTTCCATGATCAAACAAAAATAATTTTGCTTAAAAAGGTTTTAATTTTCATGATCTAGCTTGTATAAATTCATGTGATTATTGCTAAATAATTGCTGGATTTTGACTCTTGGTTCATGCTTTCACATAGCATTGGACTAGTTAAATAAATCCTAAATTCATTTGCTACTAATGAATTTATTATGTTTATTTTGCATATTTTCATTCGTTCATTTTTGGCTCATGCAACCCAAGGTGGAATAGTACCCGAGGAGGAAGGGGGTGTTACTTAACACACCAAAATTATGTATGCATGGACATTTGTGTAATAGGATAGGATTATTGTTGGTATGTAATAATTAATCCCCTAAAATCCCATGTGTACCCCTAATTGCTCAATCCCTTTCATCGGCCTTTTGGTATTTTATTCGTGGATGGATTTATATTTGCTAAAATATATGTCATCATGTCACATGCCATGTCACATGACACACCACACACTACTATGCCATGTCATGCATATGCCATGCCATAACATACCATATTTCATATGCATATACGTATAAATACACCAATCCAAATATGCCAATACGCAATACAATATGCGTAACTTGCCATGCCATCTTTTAATATGCCATGCCATGTCACATGTCATATCGTATGCCATGATATAGACCATGTCGAATACCAATTCATATACGCATCACTATGACATGTCATGCATATACCATGCTATTACACATATATATTGCTATGTCATATCATGCATATGGCATGCCATTCACTTCATACATCATGCATATGGTATGTCATTCACTCCACATATCATGCATATGATATGCTAATCATTTCACATGACATGCATATGCCATGTTATTCACACGATATGTCATACATCACCTTACATATCATGCATATGATATGTCATTTATCTCATATGTCATACATATGATATGTCATTCACTTCACATGCCATGCACATGTCATGTTATATGCCATCTCATATATCATGCATATGTATGCCTTTCATTTCACATGTCATGCATATGCCATGTCATATATCCCGCATGCCATGCATATACCATACCACACTTCAAATGCCACACATGCACCATACATTCTATAATGCCAAAATGATATAGAAATGTTAACATATTATGCTGTATATGGTATTTGTCATGATTATATGCTTATATATCATGCAAAGTTATCGTATCATGCATATGATATATCATTCATGTTCACATGTCATGCATATGCGATGTTATTTTATCGCTACTTCGCATGTCATGCATATGCCATACCATGCCATCCAAATGCCACATAGCATTATGTGTCATTCTACTTGTAACCTTACAATGCCAAATCGCATGTCGCGCTGTATGCTTACATATATGCTCGTATGCTTGCCTGCTTAGGATAATTAATTCCAACTATAATGATAAAATCAATCTTGGAAAATCATAGAAATAGATCTCCACCACCCAAACCCAATCTCTGAAAGGTTTAACTAGCACTCATGCTATGGGTCGGTTGGACTAATCCAGAACCATCCGATGGTGACTCTCTTGTGACTCTTTTGAGTCTGTATCATTCCTCGAGGTAGCCTCTCGGGAAGTCCGTGCTTTCACTCCAAGTGCAGTCCTTGGTCCGTGAGCATCGCAAGTCTCACTCTGGGCCTCGGTAAAAACCGATACTCATAGGTAGTAAGGAATTAATGTGATGGTATCAACAGAAAATCAGTAGCCTTTGATTTTTTATGAAAACATGAATGATTAATGTGTTTAAATTATTAAAATGAGGTTTTGTTGCATGTAAAGGTGAGTTATGGCATGAGAATGCTGAATTGGTCATTAAGGGGTAGCAAAGCATATAGTTTATGTATATTGTGTGCATTTAGCCTTTATGTATGGATATGTGCTTTATGTGTTAGGCAATTGGACCTAAGTTTGTTTGTAACATGTAAATGTATGAGCGCCGATTTTTGCCGGGACCCAGAGCGAGATTTGCAAAAGTCATGGACTAGGGATCGCACTTGGAGCAAAAGCACAGTCTTCCTAAGGGGTTCCCTTAAAGAATGATATGGACCCAAAAGAGTCACAAGGGAGTCACCACCGGATGGTTCTGGATTGGTCCAACCGACCCATAGCATGAATGCTAGTTAAACCTTTCAGAGATTGGGTTCGGGTGGTGGAGATCTATTCTATAAGTTTCTAAAATCGATTTTACCATTATAATTGGATTTAATTGTCCTAAGCAGGCAAGCATACGAGCGTAAATGTATGAACACAGCATGTCATGTGATCTGGCATTTGGAAGTTTGCACATAAAATGACATATAAAGCTATATGACATTTTAGATGGCATGGCATATGCATGACATGTGAAATAGTGAAAAAGTAACATGGCATATGCATTACATGTGAACGTGAATGACATATCATATGCATGATATGACAACTTAACATGATATGTAAGCACATAATATGGCAAGTAGCACGTATAGCGTAATATCTTAGCATTTTGGATTATTTTAGTGTTTTGGTGTATGCGTAGTGTATGCATGGTGTATGCATAATGCGTGGGATGAATGGCATATCATATGCATGATATGTGAAGTGATGCATGTCATGGTGTATGTATGACATGGCATAGTAAATGACATACCATATGCATGTCATGTGAATGATGTATGACATATCATATGCATGATATGTGTGATGATGTAATACATGGCATGTGCATGACATGTTATATGGATGACATACCAAATGCGTAGCATGTGAGATGATATATGGCATGGCGTATGCATGACATGGCATAGTGGATGACATACCATATGCATGACATGTGAGATGATATATGACATGGTGTATGCATGACATGGCATAGTAGATGACATACCATATGCATGGCGTATGAAGTGATATATGGCATGGCATATGCATGTCATGGCATAATGGATGAGATACTACATGCAAGGCGTATGAAGTGATATATAGCATGGCATATATATGTCATGGAATAATGGTACGTATGTGAATGTGTATTCAGCATAATATATGTGGTGGCATATAGTATGACATGTGTTATGGCATACGACGTGACATGGCATCATGGCATAATGACATGTGATATGGTATACATATGCATGAAGAGTTGTGCATATTTTTGTATTTGTGTATTGGCGTATAGGATTGCATATTGGCATCTTTATATGTATATGCATATAAAATATAGTATGTTATGGCATGACGTATGCATGGCATACATAGTAGTGTGTGATCGTGTCATGTGGCATGGCATGTGATATGATGACATGTATATTTAACAAATATATGAATAAAATTTAATGGTTGGTGAAAGGGATCGAGGAAATTAGGGGTACACACGAGATAATAGGGGGGAATTATTACAAAACAAATAAAAACCCTATCCTATTACACAAATATCCATGCATACATAATTTTTGGGGTGTTAAGTAACACCCCTTCTTCTTTGGGTACTATTCCTTCTCGGGTTGAACGAGCTAAAAATGCACAATGCGAATATGCAAAATAAACAAATAAATTTCATTAGTGGCAAATGAATTTAGGATTTATTTGACTAGTTTAATGCCATGTGAAGGCATAAACCTAGAGTTAAAATCTATTACTATTAGGTAATAATTGTACGAATTTATACGAGCCGGATCATGAAATCTCCAGCAATTTTTGTGATGTTAGCCCTCCCATTTAATTTTCCATGATCAAATAAAAATAATTTTAAGCAAAATTATTTTTATTTGATCATGGAAAATTAAATGGGAGGGCTAACATCACAAAGATTGCTGAAGATAGCCACTCGACCAATTTAAAATTCAATCGTTTCAAAAATCCAGAATACTTGAGCCACTGTAAAGCATCAAATACCACTGGATACGTCAAAAATATGATAAATACGGTTCAAAAATACATTTTTCTGGAAAAATGTGAACTATGTGCACCGCGCATCAGACTATGTGCGCCACACATAGGCTATGTGTGACGCACATAGGTAGACATATGGCGCACATAGTTGAAGAATCTGTAAGAAAATTAAATCTGTCAGTACAGAAATGATCTACAGATTAAAATACGTAACATTAAAGAAGACAATACCTCATTTTGAGCACGAATCAGCCTTTGGTTTTGCAAACCAATCATTTAATTGAGCAATTAAATGAAATAATTAAATTTAAGGCTAAAATCAATTAGATCTGGACAATTTTTGACAGATCCAGAACCCAAAGTGCATGGACAAGCTACTGGAGTTGCCAGAAAAATCAGATCCGAAGCGGATCAGGTGAAAATCGAGTTTTTCTGTGAAAACCAGGATCTATGTGCACTACACATGGGGTATGTGTGGTGCACATAGATGTATATGTGGGGCACATTGTTTTAAAAATCAAAAGAAAATCGAAGATTTTTAAGCAGAAACCCTAGATCTGACCCCGATCTAGGTAGATCAGACCCGAAACTGGAGTTTTGCTCATGGATTTGCATCCAACTCAAAGAAAATAATTTTAAAGTTAACATTATTCAAGATCCAACAACTTTTAAGGCAGATCCAGGACACCTAAGGCATGGGGAAGCCTTAAATGTTACTAGAATAGTCGGATCGGATGAAAAACTGATGAAAAACTGGAGAAAATGGCTTTTTCTTGGAAATCTGGGGCATATATGCACAGCATATAGGCCTATGTGCACCACACATGTGCTACATGTGGCGAACATAGGATTATATACACAGCATATAGTCCCGAAAATTAAGCAAAATAGAGGAAGAATTACCTTGTAACAGGGGCATTTCTTTGATCTTGCTTCCTTCCACGTTTAGGGAGCCTAACTAAGCCAATTTTGTCTCTAAATCCTACGGATTTAATTAATTAAGTGTTTAATTAACTTTTGGAGTGATTTTGGCAGAGTTTTAGGTTGCCTTTGAGGTAAATTCGAGATCCCTAAAATGTTACCCCGAGCTCTATATTTATAGAGCAATTTTTGGGCGTGGCAATTTTTTAATTTTTGCCTGAATTTGAAAAATTCAAAGGCTATATGTGCCACATATAAGGCTATGTGTGCCACACATAAGGCTATATGCGCAGCACATAGCCTATATGCTACGTATATAGTACTATATGCATAGCATATAGTTTTAGACCCGTCACGTGGGGCCCACAAGGGTCACAACGCGATGTGTGCCCCATGCCAAATAAGCGTTATACTGCATTCTAAGACTTTTTTATGAAGGAAAGTTTTCTGGATTTGGTCCTGAAAAGGCTTCAAATCAAATATCTTTTCTATGTAACGTGCGGCACGCATAGGGCTATGCGCTACGCATATAGCGTTTTCAACCTATGCAATCCACCTCGTACGGGCAAAACGAGATGCATGCTATATGTCCAAGAAGATACAAACGACATTTCGAGTCACTTTGCAGTTATAAGTTTTGCCAAATTCGGCCCCGAACGTCGAGTTTTGGCTAATGGGCTCATTATAAGGCTTGCAACCTTATTTAGGCCCAAAATGGCATTCGGCATGCCAAAAGGTTGTGCCTCTCATAGGCACTAGTGAAAATGTGTTCTATGTGCATAGAACACTCGAATGAGGCTAAGTTGGGTGGTGGGCCCCACATGTATATTATTCATGGTAAATAGTACCTCGGTGGGCCCCACAGCATAGCGGGCCCAAAAGGTGGCAAATAGCATTCCAAGTGCTTTGCCTTAGGTAAGGCAGCAAGTGGGATGTGTTTTGTGTGTACAAAATACATAGGATAGAATTACAGTGGGTAGCGGGTCTCACCAATGCTTGGTGGGCCCCATAGTATGGTGAGCCCGGAATGTGGCATTTAGGATGCCACTGGGTGTGCCTTGCATAAGGCAGCCGTGAAATGTATTCTGTAAGTACATAATACATAGAATAGGCCAATAGGGATAGCGGGTCCCACTAGTGCCTGGTGGGCCCTACAGCGCAGTGGGCCCGGAATGGATGTGCCTTGCATAAGGTAGCCGTGAAATGTATTCTGTAAGTACGGAATACACTGAAATGGGCTAATATGAGAGGTGGGCCTCACCTATGCACTATTCATGGTGAATAGTGCCCAGGGCCTAAAATGCAATATTTTGCATTTTGCAATCTCCACTTTGCATAAGTGGGAGTCGAGTATGCTCTGTATGTACAGAGCATCCAGAATAAATAATAAAGGAAGCGGGCCCCGCTTATGCAGTATTTATGGTGAATAGTGTCAAATGCCCAAAATGCAAAATTTTGCATTTCATGTGGTTTGCCTCGCGTAGGCAACGGTGTGTTAGTGTATGCTCTATAGCATCATGTGTATTTGAACTATACGGTTCATTAATAAAGGCATTATTCATTATATAGTACAATGTTTTACATGAACTTCTTTTACTTGGAGTATTAAACTATATATATTGAAGTCCATGATATTGAACAGTGCAAAGGAATCCATAAAGAGTTTATGGAATGAGATTCTTATTGTATGTAAATGTTCAATATCTAAATATCCCTGATCACGGTATTAATAAGAATGACCATTATTAATATGGAAAGATCAGCACATGTTACACTTCCTATTTAAGGATGATTCTCATTCATCATGACATGAGATGTCTAAAGTGATTATATGGATGAGTAGTATAGTACTAGTTCATTGGAGACCTTGCCAATGAGATTTCATATGGATAATTGATCTATGTCTGTGAAATTATATCTCACTCATATCAGTAGTGCAAGTATCCTTAGAATTGAGATATCAAGGTTATCTTAACTATGGACTACTATACTTTGACTCCTATACTTTATTCCTCCTTAGGAGGTGTTCATGGTTTGGAGGTTGGGTATGGTATAACATAGTTGAAGGTATTTGAATATCAATAGAGAATTCACCACCCCAGATTAATAGTAGGGGTTATCTTAAAGATTCATGAAGTAGTCTTTATTTAGGAATCTCTGGCCAGAGTAGGATGCCCGGGGCGAATATGATTCACAGGGGCATTTTGGGAATAAAGATTATATGACATGAGAAATCTATTTTAGGGTATGACTTAACATAATTA
>CANYBF012144653.1:0-16181 GCA_948192965.1 Dalechampia spathulata
CAGGTTATTGTACCCATACGAATGTCTAAAGTTTTAAAATAGGATGTATCCCTGGTAGGGTACGTGGCGGCTTTCCCAAGGGATGGTCGTGGCGTACGCTACGGGAGCATGTTCCTCCAGGTATGGGCTGGGGTGTGACAACTATGACTTATCAATGTGAATATGGTAATGATGTATATTAACAATAAGCAAACGGCACATGAAATGTCGCCACAGAACCTAATGGATGGTGCTTGATGAATAGTAAATTTAATTAAAAAAATTTATGCATCCCTTGTAGTGTACTTAATGATTTCCGTTATTAGGAGGTTATCAATTATGCTACGGGAGCATGTTACACCGGGTTAGGGTGTGACATACCATTTAAACTTATTGTTACTGCTGAAGCCATTTAGATAATTTCCATAAATCAAAAAATGAAATAATTACAATTATTGATGAAAGAGTAGAATTTGACTAAAAGGTTTGATTTTGAAGAAATTTTTTGAATCTTATTAAAGACTTACCATTGAAATTCAAGATGTTGACTTCGATAAAATATAATAGCAATGACGATTTGAAGAATCATCTTAAGTAATATGCCATGATGATTGGTATCATTAATTTAATTGATGATCAAATTGTAATTATGTTTTTCTTGTCTTTGGAGGGTCTTGCTTTATCCTAGTATGATGGATTAGTCGAAGCTATAATAAAAGATTAGAAGTTATGTTTTTTATAAATAATATAGTTTTAATTCTAATATGAAAATTTTTTTGCTTAATTTGAAAATGATGAAATAAAAATCTAATTATTTTTTATGGATTATTTTTCTCATTAGTTGAATAAAGCTACATTGTTAAAGACTAAGCCAATCGAAGAAGATTTAATTAACAAGTTGATTTTGGGTTTATTTCCAACATTTCAATATCATATGAAGTTCCAGAATTTTTGAAGTTTTAAAGAGATCTATTTATGGATTAGCGTATTGAACAAGAAGAGTCCATTTAAAAAAGGAATTGTCATATTCCAAGCCTATGTCTTCTTATACTTACACTCCAAGCCCTACCTAAGCTAAAATCTTAAAAGTCTAAAGTATTTTTATCCTTAGAAAGTTTTCTAATTTTGGAATTCCATTATCTGAAGTCTTTGCTCACCTATAAAAAGCTAATTTTTTGCAACCATTGGAATCTTTATTTCATGGTCCTCTTACTCGAATTGACATAACCACATTTTGTTACTATCATCAATATCAGAAGCATACTACACATAATTATAATACTTTATGTAGAGTCATATAAAATCTTATTGATTATAGTAAAGTGGTCAACCTTGAAAATACTCATCCTTTGATTGAAATTAATCCCTTACTTAGCTATAATAGAGTTTTACATCCTAAAATAACGGTGACATTTATTGATAAACTATGTTAGTCAGTTTATTGTAAAGTTAATTGTGATATGTGAATCAATCTTTAATTACTCATAAAGAATTAGTCAATTATATGGGATGAGAAGTGTTAATTTTCCTTTGAGCGAATCAAATATTACTTGTTTAATCCACCAAATTTACAACCTCTAAAATCAAGGGAGCTACTTATTTTGTAATTAGTGCTAGAAAAAGAATAAATAGGGGTGATGTTGGCTTGAAAATGAAAGTGGAGTGGAACATGCAATTTATTATTTAAGCAAGAAGATATTAATTTATGAATGCAAATATTCGTTGATTAAAAAATTATGTGTGATAATAGTTTGAATCATTAAAAAACTTAGACATTATTTTTAGTATTAAAAGGTGTAGGTTATGTCAAAAAGTGATCTGATAAAGTATCTCTATGAAGTCCCTTCATTAGTTGGGAAGCTTTCAAGATGGTTAATTATATTTTTTAAAAATTTGATATTAAATTTATAACCTAAAAGGTGATAAAAGGGAGAAAAATTGTTGAATTATTGACCCTAAATCCTATGGGCAAAGAAGAAATATATATGAGATGAAATTCCTAGATGTGTACTTAATATTAGTTAAGAAGTAGTGCTGACAAATGTATCTAAATGGAGCAATTAATAAACATAAAGCAAGAATTGGTATAGTTCTGGTCACTCTGGAAAGATAATGTATCTTTCTTTTAAAATGACTAGATTTTCTTATTATTAATAATATGGTAGAATATGAGGCTTATATTTTTGATCTCGAAGCCTTAATTGCTTTACACATGGAAGAAATGAAAGTGATCAATGATTTCATATTAATGATATAGTAGTTTATGGAAGAACATAAAGTAAAAGAAAATAGATTAAAGCAATATCCTCACTCACACGAGACCTTTCCAACATGCTTTATCCTCACTCACATGCTTCTTGAGAAAACTTTCCAGGAGGTCACCTATCCTATAATTGGTCCAAGTCAACACGAGACCTTTCCAGCATGCTTTATCCTCACTCACATGCTTCCCGAGAAAACGTCCCAGGAGGTCACCCATCCTATAATTGCTCCAAGTCAACACGAGACCTTTCCAGCATGCTTTATCCTCACTCACATGCTTTCCAAGAAAACTTCCTAGGAGGTCACCCATCCTATAATTCCTCCAAGCCAAGCATGCTTAACTTTGGAGTTCTTATGGAATGAGCACCGAAAAGGTAGGTGCACCTTGTTGGTATAGATAGTACCTATCTAATCACTTAAACTATTCTTGATTGCACAGTCCCATACCTGTATAATCTCGAAATCACTCAACTATACAACCCCATCCTTACACAGTCTCAAGATCCCTCTTTTTTAGGTGTGGGATCAGTTCATTCATGTGCCATCTGCTTAGAAGCCTGCCAGGAGCCGCTCTTTGTCCGTGCTCTTTCTGGCACCGACGATCACTCCCCACCCTCGTTAGGCCCAGGTGTCACAAGTTTACCATGTTATAAAGGAGAATGGATCTTGAATGTTATGAATAATGTTGAAAAAGATCTATAGTATAAAGATATAATGAATTACTTGCGTTAGAGGGAATTTGCAATTGATGCTCGTAAGATAGATTAAATCACTTCACATAAATAAGTCATAATTACATTTTTCTTGATAATATGTTATATCAAAGAATAATGAATAATGAATGATTTGCATTTAAAGTGTTTGGCCAATAAAACAATCATAAAGATTATGAAGGAAGTTCATGTAGGTGTTTGTTGCCCTCACATGAATGCGTTTATGCTCAATAGAAAGATTATGTAGCAAATATATTTTTAGTCAATAATAGAGACTTGTTGTATTCGGTTTGTGCAAGTTCATGAGGAATTGAGTCATTTACTGTTGATAAAGTTATAGAATTTGATTACATTTTGACCATTTATAGCATGAGTTATTTGATATAATCAAGGAAGTGCATCTAAAAGCATATAATGGTCTTTGGTATATTCTGTTGTTATTGATTATTTTTCAAAATGGATTGAGATAGAGTCATTTAATAAATTGGGTGCTACGCAGGTGGTTTAGTTTATTGAATGAAATCTCCCATGCATGTATGAGGTTCCATGTCACATTATTTTAGATAATGAGGTACAATTTCAGGAAGGTTAACTTGATTTAGTGAGTGGAAACTTGGACCAAGGATGCAATTGAAGCAACTAATAAGAGTATTAAAAAGACTATGATGAATATGATGGTCACGTATAAAGAGTGGTGAACAAATTTATAGTTTAATTTGAAGAATATAGCTTATAATATTCAAAAGTATTCCTCAAACTTATAGTCTAATTTATAAATTAAAATGATCTTATAAAATTCATTTTAACCTTCTACTTGGTGCATATGACGTTTTATTTATCTTTTATGAGTTACCTCAACATAATCTACTCTAATAACAAATATTAAATATATTATTTATTTAACCATGAAAATATTCATATCAATTTTATTATATGTTTTACGATAAGCAATCTTCAGCCCGGAAGAGCATGATTCGGGCTGCGGATCCAATTTTTTCACTTTATATAATAAATCAAATTCATTAATGGTAGCATTTCATAATCATTTTAGTAGTAATTACTTTAGCATTTAATACTTAGTAAATTTAGTATTTACTTTTGTTGCTCACTTTGAAATAATAAAAAATATTAAAAATTAATTCAAGTTAGTTTTTCATAAAATATTACCTAAAGCTCTCAATAATATAAATGAGAAAAATAATACTTTAATTGAATTTTCAAGCTATTTTTGTAGATTATTCTAATTTGCTAAAATTACATCAAATTAAATATTTTAAAATTAAAAATTTAATTTAAATTAAATAAAACTAATTAATTTAACTTTTTTTAATTGTACTATTTCTAATTTCGAGTAACATTTTATGATACGATGATGATATACATAATTGAAAAATTCTTGCATGCAAAAAACACAATTGTAAAACATTAATCTGAATACAATTTTCTAGTTACTTTAAGCAAATATCATTTAATTATAAATCTAATGATGTTTAATTATTTAATCTTTAAATATTTATATTTATCGATTCATAAATCTTGTTACATTCACCCTATTATGTTTATATATTTTTTAAATTTTTATATGGGAAAGTTATTTCCCTATAAAAAAATATTATATAAATTAAATTAAATCATGTTGAAATGTTTGGAAATAAGAAAATAATAAAAGAAAGAAGTACAAATAATTTTATATAATGAAAATAAATTTTATTTTTTTAATATTTTTTCTCATTTAGAAGGATTAAATAGAAAGAGAAATAAAATTTATTTTTTGGTTCTCCTCATTTCATTTTATTCCCAAATAAAAAATTAAAAAACAAAATGCATTTTCTTTGTGTAATTTTCATTTATTGCTGAACAAAGGCTGATGGATTAGAGGTTTAGATAATAATAATTCGAAAAAGACAAACCAAGGTCCAATAACGAGTTGCCACGTATACAACTAGATGCAGTTAAGAAGAAAACAAAACTGCTGTCAATGTTTTGCACGGCCAGTCGTCATCCTCCTATGATAACAGAAACATGTGTTATTGTGGTCGCACGGGCGTAGCTCAGTTGGTACTCGGGTGGATGTTGAGACCTAAAAAAATATGTGTTATTGTGTTTTTTTTACATATATTATTATTATTATCATATCATCATCATCAAATATGATTATTATATTAAATATGATTTACTATAAATAGCATCAAAATATTTTAAAATTTTTTAATAAATTTGGGGTATGTTGATTATTTTTAAAAAGTAACACTTATGATGTTAAAAAAACTTTGATGATTAAAATTTGTAATATATATTTAATTATTAAAAATTAATTTGCATTATCATTGAAATTAGAAAAAATGTGATTAGAAAACTTAACTAATATGAAAATCTATAATTTTATTGAATAAAAATTAACAATTTAAACATTTAATTGAATAGAAAATAATTTAAACATTAAAATTTAAAAAACATCAAATTTTTTTATTTTTCATAATATTAAATATCAACTTAACATTGTCATATGAAGATATGATGACGTTGAATGAAGTTGAGTTTCAAAGTTAACTAATAAATAGACGAGATTAAATTGAAGATATATTTTTAAAAATTAATTAATTTAAATTCGACTTCAAGTTTATTCAAAATGAATATACTGGGATTTATCAATTTTAAATAATAGAAGATAATTTTAATTAAATAAAATTTAAGTTTTAATATCTATATTAATTAAATATCATATCATATAATTAATTTTATAATGATTATTTATATAATTTATGCCATTAAATATTTTATAATAAATATATAATAGATAAATATAAATATTATATTATTATATTAATCGTATTTATAAATTAAATTACATTAAAATGAATTTTAAAATAATTAAAATAATTTGTTTTAAAATGCATTTAAATTTGTTTCAGTAATATTTGAAATTTTCCAAAAAGCAAAAATAAAAAAGTAAAAAGAGATTAGAATCCAATCTAGGGATTGGAAGGGAGAAAAGAGAAAAGTAGTACAAGTAGCAGCAGTAGTAACAGAAGTAGGGTCGAAAAAGTGCAAAAATAAAAAAAACATTAAAAATAAAAAATAAAAAAAGAACAAGTCTAAAATGTCATTTCCATAAAGTATAGGGACAAGTATGTAAATGAGCCAAAAAATTATTAAATAAAAACTGGGAAAATTTGTCGGTTTGCTTGCAATTAAAAAAATAAAAAAAAAATATATATTAAATATATAAAATTTCCCTTTTTCTTTTCCCAACTCTGTTTCAAAGCCCAGACTTTACTTTCCTTATTTTCTTCAGTATTTTTATTAATCTGTCTGTCTCTCTCTAGGATTTGTTGTGTTTTATGTGTTGTAAAATCTTCGGTAATGTGATGGTTAGCTTCGCAGTCTGTAATCTTTTTTGGGTTCCAATCACTTGCAGTGTCTTTCTCTGTAATGTCATGAACAATTGGCTATCTTTCTGTAGCAGAAGATGAGATTTTAGGCTTTTTTTTTTTGTTTTGAGTTGTTGTCTCTTTTCTGTAAAATGGGTTTCTTTCCTTTTTAGCTGCTGTGGTCTAGATTTTAAGATCAATAGGGAAATCAAAAGAAGTGAAATTTTGTTTAAATTTTGGATTTTTCTGTTATTTTGTTGATTGATTGTTGAAAGAAATCAAGAATTACATTCTGTAGAGAATTTCTTCTTCTTCTCCTCTTCTTGTACTGCAATAACTACCCTTTTCTTGTTTCAGCTTCTAGATTCTTTCTTAAGCTCAAAAAACCTCTCTTTCTTCTGCACACAGCTTTAAGAAAGAAACGGACTTTAACTGAGATACGATTCAAGAATCTTAATCTTGAAGCCTCCTAAGAAAAAGAAAAAAAGAGAGAAAAAGCAATAGCGAGAACCCACATCAACTACTTTTGCTCTTTCTGTCTCTTTCTCTGTCAGGCCGCTTGTTTGTTTGGTGATTTTGGGGTTGTTTGTTTATGTTGGAAATGGCTATGGCTATGGTTCAGCAGCATAGAGATAGTAGTGGAAGTATAGATAAACATCTTACTGATAACGGGAAGTATGTACGATACACGGCGGAGCAAGTGGAGGCTCTTGAAAGAGTCTATGCTGAGTGTCCTAAACCTAGCTCTTTGAGAAGACAACAGTTGATTAGAGAGTGTCCCATTTTGTCTAACATCGAGCCTAAGCAGATTAAAGTCTGGTTCCAAAATCGCAGGTCAATGATTTTCTATTTTAATTCCCTAGTTTGCTTTGATCTCTAGGCAATTCATTTGCTCAACCTTTTTTTGTTGTCAGCTGGTGAAGTTTTAATCTTTCTACATAGTTGATGTGTTTGTGTTTGGTGTAGGTTTGATGATAACTTCTCATTTTCTGCAAATTTTTAAGAATCTTGAAACCGGAGAATCACTTTATCATTGTGAAAAATGATTTCATTTGAAGTTAGAATATGTGTGGTGTATAATGCATTGATATGTATAGTTTCTGATCCAAAGATCACTTACTTTTCATTCTTATGGGATTCATGCCTGGTGAAACCTGAAAAGTTTAGTAGAAGATACAGAACTGTGCTCTAGTAAATCTTGCTTAGCTATGCAGATGTCGAGAAAAGCAACGAAAAGAATCATCAAGACTTCAGTCTGTAAACAGGAAACTGACAGCAATGAATAAGCTGTTAATGGAAGAGAACGATCGCCTACAAAAACAAGTGTCCCAACTCGTATGTGAAAATGGCTACATGCGGCAACAACTCCATACTGTAAGTAGATGTTTTTATCATTTTCACGTATAATTTTCCATATTCATTTGTGATGATAGTGAATTCATATCATATAACTTATATATTCATCAGTCAGAATGACATGACTGTGTTGATTCTGTCATTCTATATCAGAGATTTTTATTCAGGATATTAATTCTGGTCTTGAACCTGTTTCGAGCCATGAACTTTCCGTCATAGCCTTTATATATTTACTTGTGCTTCTGTCCAAGTACTTCAATGTCAGTTCATTGCATTTTTCTACTCCTTTTCTATTTTCTTGAGCATCATGACAAATGAACTGCGTGAATTTCTTTTGTGATTTTGGTATCAGACATCTGATCATGATTTTATCATTGTTAATTTTTCAGACACCAGCGGCAACAGATGCAAGCTGTGACTCTGTAGTTACCCCTTCTCAGCGTTCAATGAGAGATGCCGATAACCCTGCTGGGTAACCCACCAACCTAATGTTGGTTTTTCTGTATGTATCTAATTTTTCGTGTGCTTGTGACTAAAATAATTCATCTTTATTCTTGGGCAGACTCCTCTCCATCGCAGAGGAGACCTTAACAGAGTTCCTTTCGAAGGCTACAGGAACTGCTGTTGATTGGGTCCAGATGCCTGGGATGAAGGTTTTCACTTTTCTATGTTTAATACCCAATACCCATCTTTTTTTTTTAATTCATTGATTTCTGATGTGCCCTTGATGATGGTTTTGCTTGTGTAATGATTGTTCTCAACAGCCTGGTCCGGATTCGGTTGGGATCTTTGCCATTTCCCAAAGTTGCAGTGGAGTGGCAGCTCGAGCTTGTGGTCTTGTTAGCTTAGAACCTACGAAGGTATGTGTCCTTATACCTTCGGCTTCTTCTCATCCTTTGTGATGGTACCTTGTGATGTCATGTGGGTGTGAAATTTACAATGTGAATTGAAAAATCAACAGATTGCAGAGATTCTTAAAGATCGTCCATCTTGGTTACGGGATTGTCGGAGCCTTGAAGTTTACACCATGTTTCCTGCTGGGAATGGTGGAACTATTGAACTAGTTTATAGTCAGGTAGACAAGCATATCCATCTTTGGCTGTTCTTTATACTTGTTCGCATCCCCTTTGCTGCTCTAAAATTGATCATTGCTTTAGGTATATGCTCCCACAACACTTGCTCCTGCACGGGATTTTTGGACTCTAAGATACACGACAAGCTTAGACAATGGAAGTCTAGTGGTATGCATATATACGCCATATTTATAGACTTAATCAACTCATAAGACAAAATCTTGGCACTTATAGATATCTTGTTTGTATTTCTGCATGCCTATATACTAAGGTGTGCGAGAGATCCCTTTCTGGTTCCGGCGCTGGTCCAAATGCAGCAGCTGCTGGTCAGTTTGTTAGAGCTGAAATGTTTCCAAGTGGTTATTTGATACGACCATGTGATGGAGGAGGGTCGATTATTCATATAGTGGATCACCTAAACCTTGAGGTATACAATTCTGAGAATAGCACACTTATTTGAATGTTTAAGTAAAATGCTAATGTCCTTCATATTGTTTATAGGCATGGAGTGTCCCGGAGGTGTTACGGCCACTTTATGAATCATCAAAAGTAGTGGCTCAGAAAATGACAATTGCGGTGAGTTGACTTTGGTTGGTAAAGTATGTTCAAGCCATGTTCTGATACCACACAACTGAAAATTTTATATTACAAAACTATTCTGAGGAGTGAAAGCAAAAGTCTGCTAAGTGTAGTGAGGGGAAGGCAGATGCTTCCTCGTTTTTGCTTTCCCTGAAATCTTAGGACAACATGCTTACTGTCCTGTTTCTTTTTGAAGGCATTACGGTATGTCAGGCAAATAGCTCAGGAGACCAGTGGCGAGGTCGTGTATGGTTTAGGCAGACAGCCAGCCGTTTTGAGAACCTTCAGTCAGAGATTAAGCAGGTAGTGGCATGATGACCTTTTCATTTCCTTTCTCGATTTCAAGGTCTTTCTCATGAATAACTATGTGCATATGCATTTGTCAATAGAGCAATAAATTTGATTTCCATTGTTCACCTATGACTGATTTGATTTTACTCATGTTCTTTTGTCATTTTTTGTAGGGGTTTTAATGATGCCATCAATGGGTTTAATGACGACGGGTGGTCAGTGATGAGTTGTGATGGTGCTGAGGATGTAATAGTGACTATTAATTCAAGCAAGAATTTAAGCAGTACTTCCAACGCTTCTAGTTCCTTCACATTTGTGGGTGGAATTCTTTGTGCGAAAGCATCTATGCTATTACAAGTAAGCTCTCGGATGCCTTGATAATATTCTTTGGCATATGGCATTGAGATGTTACGGTTGTTGATTACTTGCACTTGCATTATAGCCAAGCCACATTAGATAATATTTCAAAGTTTCAGTGTATTCCCTGTTTAACAAGCACCATTCATCTTCCTCTTGTGAAAACTATTTTTGACGTCAACTGGAAAACCTTGAAGCTGATGTAATTTCTGCGTTCCTTTTTTCATACTAGAATGTGCCTCCTGCAGTCCTTGTTCGCTTCCTGAGAGAACACCGGTCCGAATGGGCTGATTTCAATGTTGATGCCTACTCTGCTGCATCATTGAAGGCTGGTTCCTATGCATTTCCTGGAATGAGACCTACAAGGTTCACTGGGAGCCAAATCATCATGCCTCTTGGCCATACAATTGAACATGAAGATGTATGTTATGCATATTCCATTGTTTTAAAGTGTAAATTAATCATTCTCGTTGTGTTCTAAAACTTTCGCAATCTTCTGTTCTTATCCTTTCCCAGTCACTTGAGGTTGTTCGACTCGAAGGCCATTCTCTTGTGCAAGAAGATACTTTTATTTCAAGGGACATTCATCTCTTGCAGGTAGTGCTTTTGAAAGCTTACTGATTAAGCATGTTTGGTATAATTTGCTTGGGTCTGTTTACTTCGGTTCTGGTGACCTCAATAGGCGTTGTTATTTTTCTTAACTATATCCTTATCGCCATAACCACCTTCATTTTATTTAATGTGGCAGATTTGCAGTGGAATCGATGAAAATGGTGTTGGTGCTTGCTCTGAACTTATTTTTGCTCCAATTGATGAAATGTTTCCTGATGATGCTCCATTGCTACCTTCTGGTTTTCGGGTCATTCCATTGGATTCAAAAACAGTTGAGGACTTAAATTTATCTCTCCCTTTTCCTTTAGATTCTATATTCTGTAAGATTTTGTTTTTAGTAAACATGGAAATGGTGGTAACATACAGAAGGATACACAAGATGCGTTGAACACTTCTCGGACTCTGGACCTCACATCAAGTCTTGAAGTTGGCACTACATCAAATAATGCTGCTGAAAATTCATCCCAAAGTACGCGATCAGTCTTGACTATTGCCTTCCAATTCCCTTTCGAGAGTAATTTACAGGATAATGTGGCCACCATGGCTCGTCAATATGTCCGTAGCGTGATTTCTTCGGTCCAGAGGGTTGCCATGGCTATATCACCAACAGGATTGGGGCCATCTATGGGACCTAAGTTAACACCTGGCTCTCCTGAAGCTCTCACCTTAGCTCATTGGATCTGCCAAAGTTACAGGTGAGTTCTTTGAAATGCATGGTTTGGTAATTATAATATTGTTCAGTTCGGTGTTGGATTTATCTAAGTGTTTTTTCCTCTTTCTCGTCAGTTACTTTTTAGGGGCAGAATTGCTGAGGCCTGATTCTGTTGCTGGGGATTCATTGTTGAAACAGCTATGGCATCATCAGGATGCTATTTTATGTTGTTCACTGAAGGTAAGCAAAGCCTTTCTCTTGTGTCAAATTGTTTTCATGATTAACTCGCAAACAAGACGAGTTCAGTTGAGCTTGATTCTTTTTGCAGTCTCCCCCGGTTTTCGTCTTCGCTAATCAGGCAGGGCTCGACATGCTTGAGACAACTCTAGTGGCTTTACAGGACATTTCACTGGATAAGATATTCGATGAATCAGGTCACAAGGCACTTTATGCAGACTTTGGAAAGTTAATGCAACAGGTAAACCTTTCTGGATGGCGAAATTAAACTGAGAGAGGGCCGAACAATAATTCACTTGGACAAATTCTAACAAGATCTTAACGAAAATTGTTGTCAGGGATTCACTTGCTTGCCAGGAGGAATCTGCTTGTCTACGATGGGGCGCCACGTCTCATACGAGCAAGCCATTGCTTGGAAAGTCCTCACTGCAGATGAGACCACAATTCATTGCCTTGCATTCTCCTTTCTAAATTGGTCTTTTGTTTGATCGTATAATTCTTTCATCCCCCTCCCCCTCGCCCTGATGCGTCGGGAGTGGATATGAAAAAGAAAGAAGTTTTGTAATATTAAACCCGAGCTCCAGGTTTGCATTAATTCCATTAAATTTTTTGTACAAGTTCAGCTCTTACAAGATTATCCGCCTGCCCGCCGACTTGCAATTACATGAATTTTTATCCTTGCCAACAGAATCTCTACCTTCCCTTCCCGTCCGATTCTTTCTACAATTCTTGCAACTAGTTTGTAAATTATTTGACAAGAGTCTGAGGTTTTATCTACTTCAGATTTGATTCCATTATCAAGTCAGTTTTGCATTTAAAATTATGATCTATTTTAAAGTTATAACTTTATATTTATAAACTGTAAATGCATAAATGTGTACCTAAAATTAATTTATTATTGCTTGCCAAGTCATAAGTTTATTAAGCTTGAATGTGATTTGATTATTAAATAAATGTCTTCTATTTATCCGAGTTTTTTTATAAGAGTAAATTACACTACTATCATGATAAATGCACATTTAGATGCTAATATCCGACTATTAAAAGAATTAACCACTAACCAAAATCTAGATTTATTGGCGAAAAACCTCATGAAATTTACACGTACTCGAAAAAATGGAGGATATTTTTGTTGTAGTGCATAGATTTTGCCAATGCTGTCTGTCTCAAAATCCTGTTGGTTTTATCAACAACCTGATTTAGGACCATCAACCAGACGGACCTATTTGATGACAAGGTCAGATGCGCCCTTTGAAACATTGCAAATTATGGAAAATGGACATGGACAAAAAGTATCACACTAATTGCAAAAATAACGAATTTTGAAAAATATTAGCAAAATTTCAGGATTCAACAAAGAGGCAAAGATCTCTTCATTTCCATTCCCAACGACTGGTTTGGCCTGCTCTCCCATTAGTGAAATTCAATGCAAATTTAACTTAGGATTGACATGACAATTATGTAAAGGAAAGCAAAAGCTAGTTACTTTTGCAAACATTCTAAAAATCACTGATTATTTTTGCGAAATTTTTGTAGAAACCCCTTATTTTTCTAATCATTCCCAAGAAGAATTTAATAGGCAATTTTCTCTAAGATGGGTAATTTGAGCCCTCATAACTATGCCCTCCATGATCAATCAGATTGATTTCTAACGTTTTTGCAAATATATGTGACGCTAAAACCTTAAATGCCATCTCGGTCTCTGATACTTTTCTAACGATGATGGATGGTTTTACCATCTTAATGCTAGTCTTGTTTCCAAACTAGTATCAAAGACTCTTACCAGGCTTGGATTATTTGACAAATCACTAGACAATGATCTCTTTGTTTTGGGTGAATGCTTTTAACTATAACAGTTTGATGATCAAGAGCAATTTTGAAACTGAAAAAAGCATCCTACAATATCAGGAATTTACTCTTTGAATACTATAATGTTAGCTTCAGATACTCTACATTGGATTCCTACACCATAATGAAATCATTTCCTCTGTAATACACGGCCAATCTAAATATTTACTATGCATCCTGATTTTCAAAAACTCAAAAGTTCGATTCTTGAGAATCACAAATGATAGCAATGGAGATCGAACAATACCTTGTGCTTCAAATGGCGAGTATATATCATCAATTTCTCAAGTTTCAGGTTTTTATTTTTTTCCCTCTTTCTTGTTTCATCTGGATGCCAAAGACCAGAAGTTCAGGAGAAAAGACGGTAATGCGGTAAACCAGCTGATGAAAGCCATTGCTGTAGCAGTTTCAAACTGCAAACAATGATTCACAGAACAACTACCAAGATCATTATCAATAAGCACTGTGATGCCAGCAGAAGCACAAGCTGCCGCAAATGTAAGAGTGGATGTGATCTGCATGGAATAGACACATGATTAAGCCACAATTCACTTGAGATGACCAAAGTGAACTGACGTGAAGAAGGGAAAGTAAACTGTGCATAATATGTGAACTCGTGGTCCACATATTAGAAATATAAATTCACATCTATTCAGTGAAATATTATGCGCTAGAAAAAGTTATGATAGAGAAAATTCCCCAAAACTTTCATATCAACAATCCATTTTTGATTGGACAAACTAAAAGAAGCTGTCTTGGGAGAATTGTTCATAAGCCGAACCAATCAATTTAAAACACCCTTAATCTTTATATAAAATCTCAACTTGCTGATGACTGAATCAAAGCCAAACCAAAAGCACTGATAGCAGTGCCTAGTATATAGATAGTTATATGCAATTCAGATAATGTTGAGATAAGCAACAACCATGATAATGTGATCTTACCCCATCGCCAACGACAAACAAGCTGAGAACTCCATAATTCTGCAAGGATCGCATAACCAAGATAGCATATATGTCAACTATAGCTAAAGTAAAGCTCCACAAAAACTGCAAACCAGCAGCCGCAACCAAGTAGCTGATCATTTAGAAAAAAATCGCAACAAAAAAATGACAATAATCTCAATTCCAAATCCAGAACCAAATTCTCCAAATCAATCATCCAAAACGAAAAGAAACTAAAATTGAATACCAGAAAGCGGTGACGGAAGGAAAATCACTAGTGGAAGCCATGACAGCGAGAGCAGAAGCAGCACAGATGAACTGAAAAACGCGCAAGGCGAGACCGCCTTTGGTACCAGGCATGCCTTGTATATCTTTCATTCTAACCCTAAGAAGATTAGGGTTTGGATTGACGTTATGATCTGTTGTTGTGGCTGCCGATTGAGCTTCATTCACTGGATGAACCACATTCATCTCTCTCACTAGCTCTTCACAGATCTACCTCAGTTGCTAGTATTTTGTTTTCGTTAAACCATGAATATGAACTGGAAAGCTTTCTCTATCAATTGACCCACGTGTTCGTCGGGTTCTTTTGATCGGACGGGATTGACAAATTACAAGAAATTTTTAGGGGTTTGAAAAATACTGGAACAATTGATTGAGCCTAAATTCTCGTATTAAAGTCATTTGCGGAATTATTTGAATTAATTTATTTTATTTTCAAAGTTCATAAATTTTATTTTTCAATCCATATGAATTTTGTGAAATTCATAAAATGTAAATCTGCCAACTAATGATAAGCTTAATTATGATTTAGTAAATTAATAAAAAAAAATAAGTCATTGAAAATATAATAAAATTTGATTTAAACCTCTTCAACTTGCAAGATTTAAAAAATATATATTTGATAAATATAAACATTTAAAAATATATTATTTCTTCTAAATTATTTATAAATCTAATAAAAATAAATGAAATATATAATATATTAGATATTAAATTTTATAAATATATATAAAAATAAAATATTTGAAATATATGATAATTTATATCACAATTCAAATAAAGTATTTAATTACATGTAAATGAATTTAGCTTGAGAAATAATAACTTGATATTTTATCTTAAAAGTAAGGTTTTTTTAAATGTTTAGTTAGGTATAATGTAATCATTTATGTAATACAATCAATCAAATAATGTAATATGATGAATTTTTTATTTTGTTTCATTTTATTGTATTACATTGTTTGATAAATAATATGATACATGTAATCAGGGGTGGAGCCAGGAATTGAATCAACGGCAATTTCTCAAAATGGGATAAATATTTTTCAAAATTCTTCCTTTGGTGTGAGAATAAAAAAAATTCCCGATTTGGTGTGTTTTGGGAGTTGGCCGCCGGTTTAACCAGCGGCCAACTGACGTGGCGTAATTTAAACGATGTGCAGTCAAATTTTAAGTTGGCAGCTGGTTTTACCAGCGGCCAAGTCCCAATTTTCCCTCCCCCTACCCACGTCCCTCCCCTCCCCCCTACCCTACCCACTAATAATAATAATAATAATAATAATAATAATAATAATAATAATAATAATAATAATAAATAATAATAATAATAATAATAAATAATAATAATAATAATAAATAATAATAATAATAATAAATAATAATAATAATAAATAATAATAATAAATAATAATAATAAATAACAATAATAATAACTAATAATAATAATAATAAATAATAATAATAATAAATAATAATAATAATAATAATAATAATAAATAATAATAATAATAAATAATTTATTAATAATTTTAATTTTAATTTTAATTTTAATTTTAATAAAAATAATTATATGTAATTATTATTAATATTTGATAATAAATAATTTATTAATAATATTAATTTTA
>CANYBF012145873.1:0-11811 GCA_948192965.1 Dalechampia spathulata
AAAATCACTTATGGAAATTAATCTAATACTTTATGGACTTAACATTTAATGTTTAGAAGTCCATAAGGTTTAAGTTAGGCCATTGGGTTGGGCTATGATATGGCAAGTGACAGTCACAGGCCATATTAGTCACAGACGGGCCTAGGGCCTGACTTAAGCTGAAAGGGTTTCAGCTTAACTTAATTTTGGAGTATAAATATGTTGTTATAACCAAAATTAGGGCAATCCACACCATTCTTCTTCCTTTGGCTGAAATTATAACACAAGAGTAACTGTGAGGAAGATGAAAATTCCATAAGATTTTTTTCTTTTTCTTTGCTAGTTCACAGGAAAGGAGATAGAAGCAATTGGTTGCTTGCTTGGAAATCCTTATTTCGTGTGGATACTATTGGAGGCTGCCTATCTTGGTGGTTTTTGGTTTGCTACAACCATAAATGCTTTAGAGATAAAGAACGAAGGACATCTGCATTAAAAGTAAGAGTTACTATCAAACTGTCACTTCTAATCTCTAAACTAGTTTCTCTGTGTTTTGATGCAAAGATCTTCTTTCGGTTTGTTGTTTTAAAATGAAAATTTTAAATTTCTTCTGCTGCTTAATCACTAAACAAACCAACAACTATATCATACAAATGTCATATCATGCTTATATTATGGCATCATTTCATATACGATACATATGCATATGCTATGCTTCATGCACCATCCCATATGCCATACTTATGTCATATATCTCTACATGTCATGTCATACTTGCTATGTCATATATATGCTCTATCATGATTATAACCATAACATGTCACACTGCATGCTTATTTATGCTCTTGATTGCTTACTTGTCTAGGGAAAATAACTCAACTAAAATGGTAAAATCAAATTTGGAAACTCTAAGAAAATATATCTTCAACACCCGAACCCATCTCTGAAGGTTTAACTTAGCACTCATGCTATGGGTTGGTTGATCCAAATCTAGAACCATCAGGTGGCAACTCTACCTTTTTGACTCTTTTGAGTCTATCTTATTCCTTAAGGTAGACCTCGAGAATACTACACTTTTGCTCTAAGCAAGCCTTAGTGCCATCTATCGCAATTCTCACTCTGGGTCATGGTGAAAGCCCTACCAATAGTTGTGACTCCACTGAAGACCTACAGTGATATATGTCTTTACATAGCAGTGAATTTATCAAAATATCCCAACATTCCTTTTATTGCTTAATTTTTCTTTATGTACACTTTTCATTTTCATACATTTTAGCTTATACTACCTGAGGATGTTTTCCCAAGTGGAGGAGATGTTACTACACATCTTTGATTTTTGTATCACTAAAGACCCTTTTATAATAGAATAGGACCTTATGTTATTAATTTTCCTTAGGATGCATGTTTTAAGTTCATTCCCCGTGTATCCTCTATCTCTCTCGATCCCTTTCATTAACCATTATTAATTTTTATTTATATAAATGTGCTTTATTATTATATTTGCTATAATATATATTATGATATACCATGTCATTTGCCATATCACCACTTACATGTCACATCACTATAACATATCATACATATGCCATGACACTATGCCATGTCACACATGTCATATCACAATGCCATGTCATTATGCCATGACATTATGCTATGTTACATACATGTTATATCATACAAATACCATGTCATGCTTATACTATGCCATCACTTTACATGCCATACATATGCCTTATATATGATATGTTTCATGCACTATCTCATATGCCATACTTATATCATATAGCTCAACATGTCATGTCATACTTCTTATGTTATATATATGTTATTTTATGACTATTGCTGTAACATGTCACACTGCATGCTTACTTTAAGCTCTTGCTCACTAACTTATCTATGGAAATTAGCTCAATTGAAATGGTAAAATCAAATTTGGAAACTCTAAGAAAATAGATCTTCACCACCCAAACCCATCTTTGAAAGGTTTAACTTAGCACTCATGCTATGGGTCGATTGAACCAAATTTGAAACCATCTAGTGGTGACTCCAACTTTGTGACTCTTTTGAGTTCATCTTATTCATTAAGGTAGCCCTTTAAGAAGACCACCCTTTTACTCCAAGCAAGCCCTTGGTGTCATCTATCATAAGCCTTACTTTAGGTCATGGTAAAAGCCCCACCCCCCCATAAAGGCTTACCCTTCTTTTCTCCTTGAAACTGGAACATATTGCAACTTTAGGTTTTCTTTTATGGACTTATTTAATTGTATTAATGTCTCTCTCTTCCTCTCAATTGGAAATAAAGATGATCATTTCTTGCCTTCAAAAGAGTTCTTCTCTATTAGTTCCTTAGCCACTTTAGGCTCGAATTATAACTCTTCTGTTACAGTTATTTCCAAGTAAATTTTGATATTTTACAAAGTATAAGTTGACTTCACTACAAGGGTTTGTATCAGCTACCATCCTTCTTACCTCATCATTCTTGCAATATTTGAAGCATTAATGGAGTGTTGAAGGCACCACCTTATTTTCATGAATCTATGGTCGACCTAAAAATCTATTATATGATGTCTTAGAATCAATGATATGGCATAGAGTGTTGATTTCATTTTATCAACATATAAGTTGAGATGGATCTTGCTCATTGCTCTTTGTCAATCTTGGTTGAATCCTTGAATCATCAACCTACTTTGCACCAATTTATCCATTGGGATTCGAAGCTATTTTAATGTCTTCAAAGGAAGAATATTTACAGCTGAACCATCATCCACCAGAATTTATTTTACCTTTTGCTCATGAATAAATCCAATAATAAACAATGGATGAATATGGAATTTTAAACCTAGCAACATGTCATCTTTAGTGAAGGTGATTTCTTTTACATACGAGTTACAAGTGTTGTGATGAGAATAAACTTCTTTCCCCTCAACCATTGAGTCTTCTTCTCCCTCCACTTGATATCATGTGAAAATTTCAAGCATGTAATCAGCCAAGTTGATGGGCAACCTTGGTTCTTGCTCAAATTTGAAGTATAGCTGAGGGAATAAAGATGCCTTTCTTGATCTCTTATCCTTTGGCTTTGTTACCTTAGGCTTATTTGAAGCCTTTGGTGCTCTTCTCTTCACCTTGGTTCTTCCAAGACTTATGTTTGATTTTGGTAAATTCTTACATTGACTCCTTCATTATGTCATAAGAATCCACCCTTCATCATCAAAATTAACTAAAGTTTTACCTTCTGCATTAAGACTTGATTGTGATGGCTCTTCATGCATCATCAAGTGTTGAATGCAAGGAACTTCAATATTTATGGGTTTGAATGACCCAAGACTAATTTCCACCAAGTCAAAGGAAGTTAGCTTCTTATCCTTAGTAAAGTCATATGACAATGAAGAAGGTCAAGGTGGAAGCTCCACTCTATAATGAACCCTTCAAATTTCTTCTCTAAATAGTCCTGAAAGCATTAAGTTTATGACGGTGACCGATACTACTTCATTGGAAGAACAAGTTGCCAACTTGACCAAGTTGGTAGGAGTTCATGAGCAAGACAAAGGAAAAAGATGATAAAATTGCATTTTTGACTATGAGGTTGGCAAGCATGACTAGGAAGGCTACTATTGATGAAGCATCTGACCCATTAATTAATCAAGAAAAAGAAGAAGGTGCTTTAGAAACAAATGCTACATGTAGCACTCAAGTAATGGCCAATAACTCAATCTGCACAGTTCAGCTAGAAGAGCTCATTAAGAAAGCTATGAAGGAGTAAGTTAAGATGTTAATATAGGCTTATTACTTATATGCAAAACCATACACACCTCAAATTTACCTCAAGAAGATGTTGATAAATTATAACCCTATAAATTTTTAACAATTTGATGGTAAAGGCAATTCAAGGCAACATATTGCTCACTTTATGGAGACATGCAATAATGTTGGCACCTATGGTGATTTTCTTATCAAGCAGTTTAGTTAATTTCTAAAAGGCAATACCTTTGATTAGTACATTGAACTTAAAGCTAATTTAATTAATAGTCAGAAGCAACTTGAGCAGAAATTCCTTAACCATTTCTATAGCACCAAATGCATTATCAATATGATTAAGTTAACTGCAACTTACCAATGAAAGATGAGCTTGTGATAGACTACATCCAAAGAAGCAGGAATCTCAGCATGAACTATAAGGATCATCTTTCTGAAACCTTTACAATTGACATGTGCATTAAGGATAAGACTTAGGGGCTACATTACATTCTTTAAGTAATAAAGCCAAATACCTTTAAAGAGTTGGCTACTCATGCCCATGACTTGAAGCTTAGTATTTTAGATGTTGGTCATCAAAAAATTCTAATACAAGATCTAAAAAAAGGTAAGGAAAAGTTAGAGGTGTGTAAGGTTATTAAAACTAGTTCAAAACCTAAAAACAAGCAATAACGGTAATGAGCTATACTCCAATCAAGATCAACTCTAAGGTTACAAAGAAGAAGGAGATAAAACTAATTACTTTTCAAAGTCAAGAAAAGAATATTATTTCATTGAAGAAAAAAGCAAGAAAAGAAGTATCATTTTCTTGATTTTGATGTTTCAAGCATGCCGGATGATCTTCTCCAAGCTAAGCTCATCGAGCTTCCATTAATGAAACCTCTAGAGCAAGCTAATCAAAGTAATAATAAGAATTACTGCAAGTGCCATCGCTTACTAGGTCATCCAGGGGAGAAATGCTTTTGTATTGAAATGATGAAATCATGGAGCTAGATGCACAAGATGTAATTGCTTTCAATTAGGAGGAAGCAAGTTCAAATATGATTACCATTGAGGATTTAAGCCCTTAAGCATTTTCTTTAGTGGAAAATTAGTTTTGGATCATTCAAACAAATAAATGTTGAAGTTTCTTACATTCAACACTTGATGATGCATGAAGAGGCATTATAATCAAGTCTTAATGTAGGAGGTAAAACATCAGTTAATTATAATGATGAAAGGTGGATTCTTATGACATGATTAAAGAGTCAATGCAAGAATTTACTAAAATCAAACCTAAATCCTTGAAGAGCCAAGGTGAAGTGACGAGCACTAAAGGCTTCAAATAAGCCCAAGGAAAAAAAAGCCAAGGGCTAAGAGATCAAGAAAGGCATCTATATTCTCTTAGCCAAACTTTAGATTTGAGCAAGAATTAAGGATGTCCATCATCTTGGTTGATTACATGCTTGATGTTTTAACATGTTATCAAGTGAAGGGAGAAGAAGTTTCAATGGTGTAAAAAGGAGTCGAGGAAAAAGAAGTTTGTTCTCATTATAGCACTTGCAACTTATATGTAGAAAAAATCACCTTCATCAAAGATGACATGTTGCTAGGCTCAAACTTCCATATCCATTCATTATTTTTCATTGGGTTTATTTATAAGCAAAAGGTAAAAAGAATTATGGTAAATGATGGTTTAGCTATGAATATTCTTCATTTGAAGATATTAAAATAGCTTGGGATCCCAATGGATGAGTTTATGCAAAGCTGGTTGATGATTCAAGGATTTTACTAGAGCGGTCTCAATAAGATTCATCTTGATTATACATTGATGAAATGGAATCAAGTGCTTTATTCCATGTCATTGATATTGAGATAACATATAATATATTGTTAGGTTAGCCATGGATTCATGAAAATAAGGTGGTATCTTCAACACTCCATCAATGCTTCAAGTATTATAAGAAGAGTAAGGTAAGAAGGGTGGTAGCTGATACAAACCCTTTTAGTAAAGCCAAGTCATACTTCATAGATGTCAAATTATACTTAGAGATAAGCATGATAGAAGAGTTACAATTCAAGCTTGAAGCAACTAATGATTTGGTAGAGAAGAGCTCTTTTGAATGCAAGAAAGGATCATCTGTATTTCTAACTGAGGGCAAGAGAGAGACATCAACAAATCTAAATAAGTCTATGAAACAAAATTCAAAGATGCATTATGTTCCAACTTCAAAGAGAAAAGAAGGGTAAGCCTCGTTCAATGCTAAAGAGAATGTCAAACAAGCCTTTCAAGACTTGGTCCTTCCATTAACAAAGCTAACAATATCAAAAATAGTCACATCATCATTATTAGGGTTTATCTAACCATCACAGGTGTCTTTGATAAAGCATGGAGAATTTCCAATTAAAACAGTAAATGGGTTTGATCCAAATGCCTATAAATTATAAGCTAAAGCTAGTATAGGTGAGAAGGCTACCGCCTTGCTGATAAGAGAACCAAAACTTGGAAAAAAGAGAACCTATCCAATGAAATTCATAAAGTTTAGAAGGTAAGGGAAGAAACTTTAAAGACTTTAAGAGAATATATAGGGTATAATGCATCCAATCCTTTACAGTTAAAAATCTATAAGGGAACCTTTTAATATATCTCAGCAAGGGATAAGGATAAATTACTAGAATTTCTAAGAATGTTAATTTTTAATCAATTAGAAATTGATTTAAATTAAGCTTTAGTTTTTGTATCATCTTGGGGCTTGAGATAATTCCATGCTTTGTAAAAATTTAGTTCATGGTAGGCTTAGAGTTTCAAAAGGTAAAGGAAAGAAAAGCAAAAACAATTCACCTTTATAAGTGGACTACAAGGAGGTGAAAAGCAAATTTCCTTCTCGTATGAAGGATCAAAGTCAATGGGTGTAAAGGCTAGTGAAACATTAATAGTTAAATAACAAACAACTACAATCATATGCTCAACCTCTCGTCAATCTTGTGAAGATGATGAAGTAGCCATTTCTTTACACATAAAGATAACTGAAGTTGATAAAGAAGATTTAGTAATCAAGGAAAGTAAAGGGGAAGCTCTACTAGTTTTTAAGAGGGGAACATGACCATAGTTGATGAATTGAATAACATTGACTTAGCATTTAATGATAATCCCCATTCAATTTTCTTAAGTGAAAATCTAGCTTAAATAGATGCTGATGACTATAACACTCTTATCTTGGAGTTTTATGATGTCTTTGTATGGTCTTACAAGGAAATGTCTAGACTTGATCCCAAGGTCACATTTCATAACCTTTAAAGGTTATTAAACACCTTTAAAGGAAGTTTGGACCATAATTGGTTCCATAAATTGAGGCTGAAGTCAATAAGTTGATTGATGTTGGCTTCATTGAAGAAGTCAAATAATTGACTTGGAGTTCAAATATTGTTACAATAAGAAAGAAGAATGGATAAGTTTGAATCTAAGTTGTAGCAAATTTTTCAATCCCCAAGGATAGAGGATCTCTAAACAGAACAAGAAGAGAGGTAGCCAAAATTTTCTTGTTTCACTCAATATGTTTTCAAAAAAACATAATAATATAACCCTAATTAGGTTTAGGTTGTATTAAGTCAAATCATGTGCATGTCACATGCTTCATGCATGTGATTTGCATGTGACTGACTTAAATTTCCTTCCAGAAGCATATGAAAATCATGTTCACTTCCATTTAATTCATCATACATGAATAAGTTATGTGACATTCATATTTTGACCATTAAGTCAATTAATTCCATCAAAAACCTATATTTACCATGCATGTAAAATATGTCATCTTAAATCACTTGTATCTTGAGTTCTACTTATCAGATTTCAGTGATCTTGATATCAAATCAAAGCTTTTTTCATGATATTTCTAATGAATATGAAAAATCTAGGTTATCTTATAACCATAAAAACATTATTTTACCAATATCCATTCGTGATTATCATTTTCTTCCCTTTAGTGTGTGACCTTTTAGGTTCTTGACATGTTAGCAACATATGAACTTATTATTAAGTTTCATTTAATAACATCATATGTAAATCATCACCAATGTCTAGTCACACATCATGACTACTCAAATGCGAAGAGGTCATTAGTTTGACTACAACCCTTCCACATCAGATTGCATGCAATAAATTCTTTTCACCATAATTTATCTCATTCAGGTTTGAGTATGGATTAATGTCAACTCAATGCATGATCAAGTGTGTTAGATCATGCCCTAAATTTGATATTTCATGTATCATAAACTTTATTCCTAAAATGCCCTTATGAAACTCATTCATCAATATGCATCATACTTTGGCCAGAGATTCTTAAATAAAGAATATTACATGAATCAATGAGATACAGCCTCTACATTTAATCTAGGGTGGTGAATCCTTTATTGATAAATAAATACCTTCAACTACTTCACACTATATCCAACCTCCAAGTAATGAACACCTCCTATGGAGGAATAAAACATAGGAGTCAAAACATAGTGATCCATAATTAAGATAACCTTGTTATCTCAAGTCTTAAGGATACTTGCACTACTGATATGAGTGAGATATGTTTCACGGACATAGATCAATTATCCATATGAAATCTCACTCACATGGCCTCCAATAAGTTAATCCTCCATAACTCATCCATATGTTCACTTTAGACAACTTTTATCATGATGAATGAGAATCACCCCTTAAGGAAGTAAAACATGTGCTGATCTTAACTGCATTAATAATATCCATTCTTATTAATACATTGATCAGGGATAATTTAGATATTGAACATTTGTATACAATAACAATCTCATTTCATAAACTACTTTATGAATTCCTTTCTAATGTTCCAACATCTTAGAATTCATTATTTAGTTAATAACTTATTGAGTAAATTGAATAATGAATAATGCCTCTTATTGATAAATGGTTCAATATCAAATTACAAAGAAATATGATGCTCTAGAGCATATGCTAACAAACTCCCACTTGCGCTAGAGCCAATAATACATAAAATTCAATCCCATAGAAGTTAGATGCCTATCATGCTTTCTTTATATCAATGCCTTAGTGAGATAGTCCACCATATTATGCTCTATAGGAACTTTATTAATCTCTACTTCTCCTCTACCAATGATCTCCCTAATCAAATGAACTTCCTTATCCACACGACTTCCTTCGTTGCCTCTGATATAGCTATGTACTCTACCTCAGTTGTAGAATCTACTGTGATCTCCTATTTAGAACTCTTCCAAACAACTGCACCACCATTGATCATGAACAAATAACCTAATTAAGATTTGTAATCATCTGTATTAGATTGGAAACTGGCATCTGTATACCCGGTTAATTGCAAATCCCCTTCTCTATATACTAAGAATATATCCTTAGTCATTCTTAAGTACTTGACGATATTCTTCACAGTCGACCAGTATTCCTCTCCATAATTGGATTAGAACCCGCTTGTGATACTCAAGGAGAATACTACATCTGGTCTTGTACATAACATAGCATACATGATGGATCCAATTGATGATGCATATGAAATCCTAGTCATATGATCTTTCTCATCTTGTGTCTTAAGGCACCATGCTTTAGAAGGATATTTCCCATATACTAGGGGTATATTACCCTTCTTTGAAAGATCCATGCTAAACCTCTTTAGCACCTTGTCTATGTAAGTAGCCTATGAAAGACCTATAAGCCTTCTTGATCTATCTTTATATATCCTTATGCCTAAAATATAAGTTTGCATACCTTATCGCTATCTTTGGATATAAAACCATCAGGTTGTGTCATGTATACTTCCTCAAACAGATTTCCATTAAGGAAAGCTATTTTTACATCCATTTGCCATATTTCATAATCAAAATGAGCAGTAATACTAAGTAAGATTCTTATGGATTTAAGCATAGCTACTAGTGAGAAAGTTTCATCATAATTAATTCCTTGTTTTTGATGATAACCCTTTTCCACCAAGCAAGCTTTATAGGTAACCACATTGCCATCCATGTTTATCTTCTTCTTTAAGACCTACTTGCACCCAATAGGTTTTATCCCCTCATGTGGATCAACCAAAGTGCACACTTGGTTCTCTGACATGGAATCCATTTCAGACTTCATGGCCTTCAACCATAAGTCACATTCTAAACTTTTCAAAACTTCATCATTATCTGAGGACTCATCATTCTCAACTAGTAAGATTTCCTTATTCTCATGAATAAGGAATCCATACTCTCTAGAATAGTTCTTATTCTAGTTGAGCGTCTAGGAGCTTGTGTTTCCATAGGTTCTAACTCTTCATCAGTAGGATCAATCAGTTGATCTGCTTCATTTTATGGTGATTGAACTTCATCAAGATCAATCTTACTCCCACTATCTCCTTTTAGAAGAAATTCTTTCTCTAAGAAAATAGTATGCTTTGAAATAATCAATTTTTATTCCAAAGGAAGATAGAAGTAATATCCTATGGTTTCTCTAAGATATCCCATAAAATAACATTTGTTAGACTTTACCTTAAGCTTGTCTAACATTGTCCTTTTAACATAAGAAGGATAACCCTATACCTTCAAATAAGATAAGATAGGTTTCTTGTTATACCACATTTCATATGGTGTAACTTCAACTGATTTTGATGGTACTCTGTTTAAAATATGAACAACAGTCTCTAGTGCATAGCCTTAAAATGATTTGGGTAATTCTACAAGGCTCATCATGGAATTAACCATATCTAATAAAGTTTGATTCTTCCTTTCAGGTACACTATTATATTGAGGTATATAAAGAGGTATCCACTGAGATAAAATCCCATTATCTCTAAGATGTTCAAGAAACTCTTGACTTAGGTCACCACCTCGATCGGAATGAAGTGTTTTAATAGTCTTACCAAGTTGTTGCTCTACTTCATTTCTGAATTCTTTGAACTTCTCAAAAGCTTCAGATTTATGATTCATTAAGTACAAACATCCATATCTAGAATAGTCATCTATGAAAGTAATGAAGTAGTTGTATCCACCTCTGGCATGTATAGACATAGGACTACATACATCTGAATGTATGAGTTCTAATACCCCTTTAGCTCTTTCACCTTTTCCTTTAAAAGATGATTTTGTCATCTTGCCTAATAAATAAGATTCACATGTTTCATAAGATTCAAAGTTAAATGAACCCAAGTTGCCTAGTTTATGTAACTTGGACATGTGAGTGCTATTTATATGCCCTAGACGACAGTGCCATAGAAAAAGTGGATTAAGAGTATTTGTCACATCCTAGTTGAGACAGTATTTTGATATGCATTTCTTTTATAAATATGTGATAGTGAATGTGATAACGTGATAATTTTGATGAAAGTGCACTATGAATAAAGGAATTCCATATAATATGGAATTTATAGAGAAAATAAAAATGGAAAGGATATTTGATAAAGTCAAATATACAAGAAGATGAAAATGATGCCTCAAAATAATTATGGAAGTGGGGGCAATTAACTGGTATTAAGAAGCCATTTGTATTAAACTTTCTTTAAGCAAATATATATACAAATATATATAAAATATATTTAATAACAAGTTGGCCTTATCTTATTAGCCACTTGTTTTCCTTCTTCTTTATCATTTCACATACTGCTCCTTTTCCTTCTCTTTCTCCTTTTGCTTCTTCTTCTTCTTCTTCTTTTCTTGTTCTTGACTTAACTGACAGCAATATTTTAGCAATTAAAGGTAAGGATCATGCATAGCTTTCAGATTACATGTTTTTTTTGGTGATTTATATGCTTTACTCATGTTTTCTTTTTCTTCTCTTTTCTTATTCCTGTAAACCTAAACTTTTAAAAGATTGTGATCTAAATCAGAGGAAGTATGAAGTAAAGAGTATGGTTATTTTCTTTTGTTCCTGATATTATTGATTTATGTTGATATGATACGAAAGAAGAGATTGGAGTGAAAGATAGATCACATAAACAAGTTAAAGTATTGAAGAGTTAAATTGATGTTTTGGGTAAGTTTTGGAAGTGATTTGGAGATGATTTGGTTATGATTATGAGTTAGGAAGCTTAAGAGGTGTTTGGGTGCTTAAACAATTGGTGACAGCAACAAACT
>CANYBF012146452.1:0-11920 GCA_948192965.1 Dalechampia spathulata
CCAAAATGGCATTTGACGTGCCAGAAGGTTGTTTTTCACGTAGATATCAGTGGAAATGTATTCTATGTGTCCAGAACACTCAAATGGGTGAATTCGGGTGGTGGACCCACCGGGGTACTATTCATGATGAATTGTACCACAGTGGGTCCCATAGTGCAAAAGGGGCCGGGAAGTGGCAAATAGCATACTAAGCGTTCCGCTTCAAGTGAGGCGGCAGATATGGTGTGTTCTGTGCATTGAAGCATACAATAGTGGGAAACGGACCCCACTAGTGTTTAGCGGGCCCCACAGTGAGGTGAACCTACAAATATGGCATTCGGAATGCCACGAGATGTGCCTTGCGTAAGGCAGCAGCGGAATGTACTCTGTAAGTACAGAATACACAGAATAGGAAATAGGAGCAGCGGGCTCCTGTTATTGCTAAGTGGGCCCCACTGCGTAGTGGGCCCAAAAGATGGCATTTGTGATGCCCAGCATTGTGCCTTGCGTAAGGCAACATGGAATTGTATTTTGTAAGTACATAATACACAGAATAGGCAATAGAGGCAGCGGGCCACGCTGTTAATAGGTGGGCCTCCACAGTGTAGTGGGCCCAGCAGATGGCATTCGCGATGCCAAGCGCTGTGCCTTGCGTAAGGCAACTGGGAAATGTATTCTGTAAGTACATAATATATAGAATAGGCTATTGGGGGCTGCAAGCTCCGCTTCTGTTTAGTGGACCCCACCTATGTACTATTCATGATGAATAGTACCTAGGGCAAAAAATGCAATGTTTTGCCTTTCAGGCGGTTTGCCTTGCGCAGGTAATAGGGAAAGGGTGTTCTGCAAGCACAGAATACTCAGAATACGCGGCTGGTCCTGCCATGCGCCATGGTGGGCCCCACCAGTCCTGAAATGTTCTGCGCACTAGAACACACAGAGGAAGACACAGGGGCCTATATGTATAATTGGGATTAATGTTGGGGACTAAATCCTAGCCGAATTAACGAAGATCAAAAATTATACGATGGTGAAAAGTGAGGTTCAACACCAGCACACAATCAAAATTAGTCAAACCGTTGACTCTTGGTCAAGCTGTTGACCAGATAGTGTTGCATTCCAATAGAGGATCCTAAATGCAGACTTTAGAGATAGACAACACTTATTTGATGGCACGAGAATAGATCTGACGGTTGATTACCTAGACCCAGCAGACGGTCACCTCTGGTTCCACAACTGAACCATTCGATCCAGCAAAGATCACAGAGTCAAGCCTTTGACTTCAAAACCCTAGCCATAGGTATCTGAATGCCAACTTCAGATGATTGAATCTCGTAAGAAAGCCATCAGTCTCGCAGTGACCACCAGTAAGCCTTGATTGGATAGCCTAAACGTTGGACCCCTAGTGATAGGATTGGGATTGTTACTGGTCAAAACCATCGACCAGAAAATCTCTGAGACCTAGTAGAGGATCCTAAATGCCATTTTGGTGATATCTGACATTTTTTTGATGGCATGAACATTGACCCAACAGTCGGTCATCTTCAGATCCAATAGAGGTTACCAAACCAAGCCTTTGGTTCCTAAATCTTAGCAGTAGGCATCTAAACGCTGATTACATATGATTTCAAGGCTTGCAGCATAGCCATTGGTCTTACAGAAGACCTTAGATCAATATTGATTATTTAGTCTGAGCACCAAGCTTCCAGTGACAAAATTGGGTTCTAAGCCTCAGCATGAGCAATAAATCAGCATTGATCATCTAGCCCAAGTCGTGGGCTCCTAGTGATAGAATTGGATTGTAAGCCTCAACGCGAGCATTCTAAAAGCCTCAACGTGAGCACACCACGAGCCTCAGCATGAGCATCAGGCCTTGACACGATCATCGGTCAGGTACCTTCCTTACTTTCTATGAAAAGTCATGTTATGATCAGAACTCATTTTGACGACTTACGCTAATGTTGCCTCAAAATGGTCCTGATCAGGGGGTAAACTGTTGACCCTAACTTTTTACCCACCTGTAATTTTGGGTTCTTGTTGATTCAGCTTTTTACAAGTCCCCGATATCGGCCCCGATAGTGCATATATGCCTCTTTCACTTTCTCTAAGTGTTCTAGGTGTACATAGCATATTGTAGTTGGTGGGGCCAACGATGATATTTGGTGGGACCCACTATCCTTTTTAGCCTTTTCTGCATATCCTGTGCCTACAGAACACTGCACTATGCTCATCAGATGCAGAGCACATAGCATGCAAAATGCTACACTTTAGGCATGTAGCATTATATGCCCGAGAAGGGACATTAGTGGGGCCTACCACCTAGGGCCCACCTGGTGAGAGCTGAAGCTACATGATGCCTTAGAATGTCGAGTGCATCTTTGATGACATACAAAGTGCATTACATTTTTCCCATACAAGATGGAGCACATAGCATGAAAATGCTATATGCGTAGCATATAGCACTATGTGCTACGCATATGGCAAAATAAGATGTTTGGTGGGGCCCACTTTCAGGACCAAATCTAATGTGCTCTGCATAGCACAATATCTTAGAATGTCAAATGATGCTTACTTGACATGAGAAACGTGTTACATTTTACCCATATGAGGTGAAATACATGAATAGGGTGCATAGCACCATGCATATTATTTGACGAAAAAAATATGCTCGGTCGGGAGTCTTCTCGGGACCAAATCCGGAGTACTTTTCACTACACAATGTCTTAGAATGTCAAATGACTCTTGTTTGACATATGCCTCATGTTACATTTTTCTCGTACGAGCCTGTGCGCATAGGGTGAAAATGCTATATGCGTAGCATATAGCACTATATGCTACGCATGTAGCAAAAAGAAGACATTCGGTGGGGCCTACTTTCGTGACCAAATCTAACATGCGTCGCATAGCACGTCTTAAAATGTCAAATGATGCATATTTGACATATGACACACCTTACATTTCACCTATACGAGGTGAAATACACATAGGGTACATAGTGCCATACGTGCACTATTTGAAAAGAAAAGACGTTTGGTGGGGCCCACTTTCCATACCAAATCCACAAAACATTTCATTGCACAATGTCTTAATATGTCAAATGATGCTTATTTGACAGACGGCTCACGTTACATTTTGCCCATGCAAGGTGGCGCACATAAGGGTAAAATGCTATATGCGTAGCATATAGATCTCGAATTTCATAGAAAAAGCTATTTTTCACTCGATCCGCTTCGGATCTAATTTTTCCAGCGACTCTAGAGGCTTGTCCATGCTCTTGGGGTTCTGGATCTATCAAATATTATCCAGATCTAATTGATTTTAAACTTGAAATTAATTATCCAAATTAATTGCATAATTAAATGTTTGGATTGCAAAATGGAGGTCGATTCGAGCTTAAAATGAGGTACTGTCTTCATTAAAGTTGCATATTTTTATCTGTAGATCATTTCTGTACTGACAGATTTGATTTTCTTGCAGATTCATGAACTATTTATGCCACATGTCACGCTATGTGCACCACACACAGCCTATGTGTGGCACACATAGTCTAATACGCGGCGCACATTCCTTGGAAAATTTTCAGAAAATTGCATTTTTTGATCATTTTCAAAATCGATTTGACTTTTCTAGTAATATTTGATGCTTTACAGTGGCTCAAGTATTCTAGATCTATCATAAAATAATTACATTTAATTAATTTTGGCATCAAAATTAATTTTTAATGATCAAATGCTTATTTTGTTCGTATAAAATTCAGTTTTTGAAAGGATTGGATTCAAATTGGTTGAGGGACTATCTTTAAATTATTCCAACTGATGTTAGCACTCCCATTTGATTTTCCATGATCAAACAAAAATAATTTTGCCTAAAATAGTTTTAGTTTCACGATCTGGCTCATATAAATTCATGTGATTATTGCCAAATAATTGCTGGATTTTGGCTCTTGGTTCATGATTTCACATAGCATTGGACTAGTCAAATAAATCCTAAATTCATTTGCTACTAATGAATTTATTTATGTTTATTTTGCATAATATTATTCATGCATTTTCGGCTCGTGCAGCCTGAGGATGAATAGTACCTGAGGAGGGAGGGGGTGTTACTTAACACCCCAAAATATGTATGCGAGAACATTTTTGTAATAGGATAGGATTATTATTGGTCTATAATAATTCCCCCTAAAATCCCATGTGTACCTCTAATTCCTCGATCCCTTTCACCGGCCTTTTGGTATTTTTATTTGTGGATGAATTTATATTTGCTAAAATATATGTCATCATGTCACATACCATGTCACATGACATACCACACACTACTATGCCATGTCATGCATATGTCATGCCATAACACACCGTATTTCATATGCACATACGTATAAATATGTCAACATACGCCAATATGCAATGCAATACATGCAACTTGCCATGCTATATGTCATGCTATGCCATTATGCCATGCCATGTTACATGCCATATCATATGCCACAACATATACTATGTTGAATACTAATTTACATACGCATCACTATGTCATGTCATGCATATGCCATGCCATTACACACATATATTATGATGTCATATCATGCATATGGTATGTCATCCACTTCACATGTCATGCACATGATATGTCATATATGCCATCTCACATATCATGTATATGATATGCCATTCATTTCACACGCCATGCATATGCCATGTCATCTATCTCGCATGTTATGCATATGCCATGTCATCTATCTCGCATGTTATGCATATGCCATACCACTCATTTCATATGCTACGCATACACCATACATTATATAATGCTAATACGATCCAAAAATGCTAAACATATTATGCTATACGTGCTATTTGCTATGATTATATACTTATATATCATGCTAAGTTGCCATGTCATGCATATGATATGCCATTCACGTTCACATGTCATGCATATGCCATATTATTTTATCACTACTTTGCATGCCATACATGTGCCATGCCATCCAAATGTCATATAGCATTATATGCCATACTATATGCAATTGTGCAACGCCGAATCGCATGTCGCGCTGTGTGCTTACATATATACTCATATGCTTGCCTGCTTAGGATAACTAATCCCAACTATAATGGTAAAATTAATCTTGGAAACTCATAGAAATATATCTCCACCATCTAAAGCCAATCTCTGAAGGGTTTAACTAGTACTCATGTTATGGGTAGGTTGGACCAATCCGAAACCATTCGATGGTGACTCTCTTATGACTCTTTCGAGTCCGTCTCATTCCTCGAGGTAACCTCTCGAGAAGACTGTGCTTTCGCTCCAAGTACGGTCCTCGGTCCGTGAGCATCATAAGCCTCACTCTGGGCTCTGGCAGAAACCAGTGCTCATAGTTATGTAAATTAAGAGGAGTGTTTAGTCACACATCATGATTACCTAAATGTCAAGAGGTCATTAGTTTGACTACAACTCTTCCACATCAGATTCCATGTAATAAACTCCTTTCACCAACCATTATCTCATTTAGGTTTGAGTATGCATTAATGTCAACTCAATACATGATCAATTATGTTAGATTATATCCTAAATTTGATGTTTTATATAATCATAATTTTTATTCCCATAATAATCTTATGAAACTCATTCATTAATAGACATTGCACTCTAACTAGAGATTATTGAATAAAGAGTATTACATGAATCAATGAGATAAAACCCTACTATTAATCTGGGGTGGTGAATCCTTTACTAATAAACAAATACCTTCGACTACTTCACAGTATATCCAACCTTCAAGCTATAAACACCTCTTATGGAGGAATAAAACATAGGAGTCAAAATATAGTGATCCATAATCAAGATAACCTTAGTATCTCAAGTCTTAAGGATACTTGCACTACTTATATGAATGAGATATATTTCATAGACATAGATCAATTATCCATATGAAATCTCACTAGCAAGGTCTCCAATGAGCTTGTCTCTAACTGCTCATCCATATGTTTACTTTAGACAGCTCATGTCAGATTGAATGAGAATCACCCTATAAGGAAGTATAAGATGTATTGATCTTAATCGCATTAATAATATCCATTCTTATCAATACATTGATCAATGATCATTTAAAGATTGAACATTTGCATACAATAAGAATATCATTTCATAAACTCTATAAATTCCTTTGTAATATTCCAATATCTTGGAATTCATTATTTAGTTAAAAGCCTTCAAGCAAACTCAATAATGAATAATGCCTTTTGTTGATAAAACATTCAATATTGAATTACAATAAAAAAATTATTCTCTAGAGCATACACTAACAAACTCCCACTTATGCTAGAGTTAATCATACATAAACTTTAAACCTATGGAAGTTAAATGTATATCATGGTTGCTTCTTGTCAAAGCCTTATTGAGAGGGTCTGCCACTTTTTGTTCTTTGGGAACTATATTAACCTTAGATCATACACTAATATGTATTTAAATTACAATAAAAATATGATGCTCTAGAGCATACATTATCATGATATGTGATGCATGACTTTTTTGTATATGTATTTATGCAATGATGGTACAAATATAAATCAATAACATATAGGACATATCAATATATCATCTATCCAACATTTAAATAATCATAATATTTCATAAAACTATGTTTGAACTGCCAAGCCTTTTACTCTACCTATAAATTTTACTTATAAATCAATTATTATTAAGCATAAACCCGTTTTAGCTTTGCCTTTTTCTGTATGTAAACTAAGGGTCGTGATTTATCTACTTTCTTTGCTTGATACATATATAAAAATTATTTAATACATCAATAAATTAAATTAAATTAATATTTTATATTTTTATATATTATATTATACATGCCCCTTTTATAGTAACCATTTTAATTTCATTAATTAACTTATAATTCAAAATACTCAATATATACATATAGCATAAGGTTTCTCAATTTCCCAATTATTTGACTAAATATACAAAACAATTATCTATTACACCTTGGAAATATATACGATTAAGGATTTCTTACAATGGATATAATTCAGTAAGATTTTAATACTATCCATATGTAAATGCAAGCATAAAACACTTATACTGATTTAACTTAATTGGACCATTATATGTTAATTTGGTTGTTTAATCTATTTTGATAATTCCCTTATCAGCTTCTTGTAGCCTGATATTACTATTTAAAATTATCATTAATAATAACTTTGCTAGTACACACTTAATAATGAAAATAGCCATGTTAATGTCTTGTTATATGAAAAATATACTCAATTAGTTCGGTTATTTAACTTAATCTCCTATGTGTATTTACAAATATCTTACAATTCTTGAATTACAATCATTTTGTCATTACCATAAGTGATTCTAACATTAATTCTTGTTAATCTCCACTAATAGATTTTTTGCTCTTATTATAATATTTACATGTATATAATTATATGGAAGGAGAACCAAATTAAGCCTTTCAGTTCTCATATGTGCATAGCCTACTTGTTTAGCATTTAAGTAAGTTTCTTTAGTGCCCTTTTGCCTTTTGTTTTTTCTATTTTTATTTTAGTTTTTTTTATTAATTGATACATAATATCTAATTAAAGTAGTTCTACCTAATTTATTTAGTCTTCAGTGCTATTCTTTTGTATTTACATTTATATGGTTGTTATATAAATGAAGCCTTACTTCCAACACCTTATATCTCTAAGTTAAACTATATATATCAAGCACGTGATTAGTCCATTTATAATTGGAGTTATTGCCCATTTGATAATGTTCATTCCATGGACTATCAATGAGGAATGGGCAAGACATATATTTATACATATGCACATGATACATTTATATAAGAACAACCTTTTAACATGTCTAATTCACAAGGCGTCATGCCTATAAATTACTTGTTTTCTTTTAGTTTATATTTTGTTCTTATCAATTTGCACGCCATATCTACTATTATGCACCTTACAATTTGAGATAGTCCTCTTCAAGTAAACATACATGCATCCTATGTTAAAATAAAGACTTAATAGCTATGTAATTAACCATGACACACTAAACATTCTCACTTTCTAATCAGATCATCATTTTATGAGTTTATTATCCAACCTTAGCATAAGCACTTTTATCTTTATAATACATAATTTATGTGGGTCATTGTCAGGTTTTTTAATGACTTTGTCCCCTTTATATAAATGTTAGGTGGTTTAATCTAACATAAGGATGGTGCACATTACTTTCTTGAACATGAACTAAAGTTCATATATAAGTTATCTTAGGTTCAAGGAAGTAGTCCTTTTCATAGCTAGAATATTATACTTAAGTTTATAATATAAGAATAACCTAGATGCATTCTATATAAAGAATAAAATCATGTTCAAGCAATCACTTCTCATTAAACATTCAACAGTCATTACACTTTAAGGCACCTACATATAAATTCTAGACATCCATGCATATAAAGCAATATAATAAAGGATTTATTAACTATTATACATGAAGGTTATCCATGGCTCCTTTATAATTACTATTTAGCTAAATTTGTAAAGGATTACTTGTCAATTTTATAACTTAATTCAACACTAATTTGAAGCTAGTGTCACTATTAGTGCTAGGTTTGACATTATTCAACTGATCCATTAATGTTTCATGCACCAAAGGTGTTAATTTCTGTGTAAGATGAAAAATGGTTTGTGATTAAGTCTAATGCCTACTAAGACCTAAATTCCAGCTTAATAATTAAATTAAAATAGAAGAGGCTTTTGTTAATTATTTGGTTAAAAGATAAACCACTTTTATACCCTAATCTAGTTAATGTTTCCATCCAAGCAATAAGCAATTAACACCACACACACACTTACTAATTAGTTAACATTCCATCCAAACCTACAACCAAATCTTTATGCAACCATCTACCAATTTACATAAGCATATAACCAGCTCAGTTAATAGATAGATTCTCATTCAATTAATATACCATCTAGATAACTAACCATACAAGATAAGTACCCTCAAGCATAGCATTCATCAACTTATTTTAGTCTCTACTTAACCATTAGGCACACACACATATATCCATCTATTACAATAACAATAATACATGCCTAAGCAATTACCATCTATTCATTAATTCATAAACTTACCAAATTTGAAATAAGTTAAGCTTTAACCTTCTCAACTGCTCGTTGTTCCTCTACTATTCAAATTAACTTTTCTTTGAAGAGAGGGAAAGAATGGTGACTGTACCAACTTCACTCAAATGTTCAAAGGATAGCATTTCAAGGGTGTGATAAAATGCTTCTCTTCTTTCTTATTTTTTTTTACTTAAGGGCTAATTAATTGATTATCTTCCTTCCACCACCTCATATAAGTAAGGCCCTCCTATATTCTTATTTTCTAATAATTTAACTAACACCTCACATGCATGTTAGTAAGGTTTAAATCATTTATTCACTTTCTAGTATTTTTCCATGTTATATATATACCATTACTAAAGAAGTATATTAACTATCTCTTGTTATATAATTCTATTATAGTATACCATTCAAATTATGAAAAGCAATGGACTTAAGTTATGAATTTCAAAGAAAAATTTAATTTTTAAGTTTTTTGATACATATTATAAAACATTCTCAATATAGGGTAGTTGGAAGTTTAAATATTTTTAGTTCGCTCTTCTTTTTAAGCATAAAGCTTCAATATTCTATTATTAATCATTCCTTAATCACATTATCAATATATATATATATTCATTCCATTACTAATAAAATTTAATACTTGTATTTATAATAAAATAATTCAAGCACTAATTGTATTTATCAACTATTATTTTGTTCAATTAATAATTATTCTAATAATTTAGTTGGTATAATCTAAAAATATGACTTAAAGTACTTACAACCATAATTAAAAAAAGTAATAATTAAAGTGGATATGATAACTTATTTGTATGTCATCCTTTTCCATTCTAATTTTAGTAATTATACTTATAAAACTACCCTCAAAGAGTTTGGTTCCATTTCAACCAATAAAATAACCTCTATTTCATATACGAAAGAGTAAGAAGTTGTTTCTATGGATCCTTTTATCGTAATTCACTACTCCTATAATGTAAATGATAATTTATCTTAGCAAACCCTACAAGTTATAACCAACTTTGCCAAGATCTTCATTACACTCTTATTAGTAACTTTAATAGTTATATTCATATAAGGATAATAATATAATGACATCATGTTCAATTTTATACTTTTGAAGTAAGACCTTGGTTTTAGCTTAAAATGACACTTTATTATCCAAGATAACATATAGTGTGACACACTATCATTACCAAATTTTGTTTAATAAATCTAGCTACTTATTTTACCTTTAGCTTATTAAAGGATTTTATCTTAAACTATTTTGAAAAATAATCAACTATAATCAAAATGTATTTATGCCCATTTAACATTATTGGATACACTTATTTGATAAGTTAATTCCCTAAGCTACAAAAGGTTATTACATGGTCAAATTTTATAGCTCTATTAGTAAAAGAATACTTAAATCCCTATGAATTTCATAATCATGATATCATTAAATAAATTATATGCAATTAATCTCTATTTTCAACCAATAATGCCCTTATTACAACGATTATCTTATTGAGCACAAAACTATTATTGTCAAGGAACTATCACTTTTTTCTAAAATAGCCTCACCATCATCATCTTTATGCACTCTTTATCTTTAATGAAAATAAAGTAATCACTATAAAGGATTATTCTTCTTCAACCAAATATACATTATAAATTAAACCTTTCAATTTAACTTTTTTTAATGACATTATTCTTTAAATGTCATAGAAGTCTTTCAAATGGATATGTCCAACGATACTATAATTCTAGTTTCATACGATAAAGAAACTCAATGGAAAGATGCATTCATGCTTATATAATATCTTTAAGATTTTTACTTTTAAATTCATTTAAAGAATAATCTTATTGATAATCATGAGAACTTGAGTTTAATTAATTAATAAATTAAAAGTAGAAATATTATTGAAATAAGTTATAATTTTATTAAATTAAGGTTATAGATTATGAACTAGGTAAAAATATGCAAACTACCATATCATTTAAATAGTAGAGTAAATGAATTTATGTTGATATATTATACATGTAATTTACCCACATTAATTAAATAAATTATAACAAGTGTTAATTAATTATATTGATTTATATCATTATTAAGTGAGGCAACATAATGAAAAGAGGATGTGAATTTGGTAGAATGATATTAGGCACTAAAGGTTAAATTTTACCACTTGAAAGGGAAGAGATTATATGCGATTTAGATTATGGTAGATTAACTATATGGTTTGGAGAGAGAACTATGTGTATGGTTAATGATGGTAGTAGTCATTGGTATGCAAATATTTTATAAGAATGTGCAAGAACTCATAAAGTAATAAGAGATGATTTTGTAGTTCAGTGTTATATGCTTGTGTAGTTCTTAAACCATGAATTAAAAAAGAGAGACAATGTGCACACTCTAATATAAGAGCTAAGTAAAGGAAGAGTGGTCTTGAGTTATCTAATTAATCAATAGCTTGAACATATGTATGTTAACTAGGAAGGAAATTTATTCCATCATGTTGTAGAAAGATTTACCATATATACTGATTGGACATTATAATCAATAAGTATGTATGGTGTTAATTGCTTGCTTTAAAAGATCGACTATTGCATAGCTTGAGAGTGCACGAATGCACTATGGAATTGCATAATTTTAATTCACAATAAATAGATACCTTTAAGTTTGTAATGGCATTAACCAATGATGCTATTGCACAAATAAGTTAGACATATTAATTAAACCTTGTTCTTTTCCATGATTATATTCTAAGTTTTGTATTTCATTTGACTTTGTTTAAAGGAAATATAAAGTTTATGAACATGTTATTCTATAA